>CM041777.1:197451502-197654001 GCA_023374045.1 Limonium bicolor | reverse complement strand
CACCCACAGTAGAGTGAAATCCACTATAACACGGAGGAAGAGAGGTATAAAGAAGAGTTCTTAGCTAAGAATCCAAAATAGAGAGATTGTGAGGGAGATGAGTAAAATAATATATTAAAAAGAGTGGAATACAGTCACAAAAATGTTACTATAGTACACATGTGATTCCACTACAAGTTAATCATATACACGATGCAACTTGATCAAAATGCAAGTTTTGCTTTGTTTCATTCTTTTTACTCCGTATGGCTGAACGGCCTATCTTCACACTGGGTTTTTTTTTCTTTTGTGTGTGTGTGTTTTGTTTTTTTGTTTTTTTGCTATCTATCTACTTGTGTTTTATAGATTCATGGATCCCGCGCCGAAACGCCAACCCACAGATGAACAGAGATCCGGAACAGATGAGGGTAATCGGAAAGCAAGCCAGTAGCTTGCAGCTTTACATAATAACATAATAATAATAATCAGTCAACACATGGACTTTCTTGCTACCCGTCTCACTGTGCTTTTCCTAAACATTCCCGCCTAACAATCTTTCCCCCACTTAACCGTAGTTTGTACACTGATTTTTCAGCTTAAATTTGTAAGGAACAGCTTTTGGCCAGGTAGGTGTGTTGCATTATCTGTACAACTTCACCACCCCCAAAAGCCAAAACCAACTGAGTCTGCAGTGTATATTAATCATCTTAATCAAGCTATACCCAGAAAAATCGCCCAGCAACTTCTTTGGCATATTTTAAATACCCATGTAACGAATTGTTTTGCTCCGGGAATAAACCAGTTTCATCATAGATTAACTGCATATGGCTTCCACTGACAGTTTCTTCATCACATTCAGACATGGGTCTCCCCCGAAAAGCTCAGGCTCCACAGTTACTGCACACCCAGGCTGCCCAATGCAGTTCTATACACGAAAACACAGGCAATTAATGTCAGTACCTAGAAAAAAGTTAGTAAGCCTAAAATCTCTTTTTCTGAATCTCATGAAAATTCAAGTTAAGCTTCTGGAAAAACCAAGACACAACTATAGCCAAAGGTGTTGTTTGACTTGGTTCATGGTGAATCAGAATAACCACAGCTATATATACCAATCATGAAGTGTAAGACAACCTAGCTCTATTTTCTTCAGAAGTCAAAGTATCAAATGTAGAAGTACCTTCTCGAAAATATCGTAGGACTTGGGGGCATGGCAGGCACCCTGTTTGTAGTTACCACATGATCCTTCAGGTGTTCCAAAGCTTGCAAACTTGATTGATGTTATCTTCTGGCCCGCATCACACCAGAGGTGAGCTTTAGGCCTCAAGGGTCTGTTTACTCTCCCGGAATGATGCAAATGCCAATTCAACAAATTTGGCTGCCACTCTGCAATATCAGCACATACACTGCTAATCTCTCTTTTCATCAAAGATATCCATCTTGGGTCTCCTCCGGATTCTTCGAAAACCACCATAAGATTACCCTTCCGCTTCAGCCAAGACCGTGGAACATGGTACCTGGAAATATTAACATTTCATTCTGCTGTTTCAGTATGTGTAGTCATACAGACCCTGCACTGCAGATAAGATATAGTACACACTTGCTAGCTCATACCATCTTTGTGAAGGATCACCGCAGTAATTCAAGCATTTCTTCTCGGTGAAATAGCCAGCATAGTTGCATTCTTTGCAATCACCGGAAGCGGTGTATGCTGGCCAGTAACGACCAATGCTCTCCCCGTTTATCCAAACTTGACCTTTTCCCATACTACCCATGTCCAAAGCCAGTGGTTCGTTCCCAGCAGGTGCATCAAATATGGTCTGAAATAAATACAGAAAGATACATACATATGCTCAGTTCAGGAGCCAAACATTGTGATAATGAAAGAAAACTAATGTATGTTATCAACCCCTGTTATTTCCCAGTGTCAGATGCTTACCTTATACCAAGTCAAGGGCTGGTTTTGGTGAACAAGGGACCCTTCCACCCACTCCACAGAAGAGGTTCCACTCAAGGAATGAAGACTCAGAGATTCTCCTCTTAGGCCAATCTGACATGAGACTAGAATCAGATAATGCGTGCTATATAGGAGAAAAAAAAAAGCAAAATAAAGTCCCATTTATAACGAACGAACCTTGTATGACCATTTTTGCCATGTCAAGTCTCTTCGTCCCTCGTTCAGACCACTCAATGAAACTGGTCCCAGAATACCAGCATTCCAAGTCTCAAAATGTGGCCCAACATTCTGAAGTTGGAAACAAAACAACAATTTTATGTTCAACACATACACATCAATACTTCCATAAATACGCACCTAATCGTGTTATAATATCCGGTGCACAAAAAATCAGGGTTCATAATTTCATCTTAGAGTGTAACACAAAAGGAAACTTAAAAAGCACAGAGGCAGATCTAACTAACCGGGAGACCAACGGAAATACTTAATAGAGCTATTCTGTTAACACCTGGTCGCAGGTTCACGCCTTGTCTAAAAGTCAGTTTTGGACTTTCAAGGCTTCCGAAGGTTGTTCCTGTCATAAGAATGAGGGGCACTGATAAGAACAAGCTGGCATAGTAAGACATACAAACAAACAAAGCAGTGAAACATAAATCATTTCTTCATTGGCACAGAAAAAAATGCATCAATCTCTTTTTTTGAGAATAGACGAATTTGCAAGTAAATACTTACAGCCTAAATCAAAATGGATAATGGCAGCCCTTATGAACCACAGTGAATCATATATAGATGGTTCTAGAACTGAAATAAAATCTAACATTGGAGAAAGCTACAAACCAGATAATCGACCGTTGACAAACACATGCAAGGCATGGCCAGCTGACATCACAGTGAGAACAGGGTATTTTCCACTGTTGAGGAAATCCTCATTATGGCCAATCTTCACTCTGCGGAAACATAGGATAACCGAAAATAAGGACATCATCAGAACTGAATACACCCCAGAGACTTAACAGAGTATACAAACACGGATTGGGAGAACGATACTCACTCTGTCATGTACCACAAGTAGTCAGTGGCATCTCTTGTCGTGTTTATTTGCTCCAACAATCCTGTCACGGTGAACACCCCCTCATCAACCTCAGCTGTCTCTTCATTGAATGACTGCCATGAGAAATCTTGATAGACAGGAGTCATCTTCATTGCTGCACTTTGAGCTCCAACCTGTGGTGATGGTACTTGAATCAAAAACTCTGTATGACATCTAGTTTAATCTATTCAGAATTTTCCACATAATTCCTAAGCTTCTTTAGATCTTCATAATGTGATGTGCCTCTGGAATCTGATAGAAGGAGCTCACACACCAGTTCACACAGTTTTTCAGTTACCGAAACATGCATAATCCTGACTGAATTTTAGTGCTATATGAAACAAAAATTATCTTTAGGCAGCTTAATCAACAAACTTAAGAGAGCTAAATCCTTTCCAACAGATAAAGAATAATATACCACAGTGAAGAACACTTTGAACGTAACAAAAGTAAGAAAAAAGATAATTTGTTCCTCACCCGTGCAGTGTTATACACGGTTTTCTTGCAATCAGGAAGGATGCTAATTGACCAAGGTGGAAGGTCGTAATGCTTATCCTCAAATGTCACCCTAGCATATGACTTTGAGTTATAATTAGCGAGGAATGCAGCACAAGATCCTGACTTTGACCTAAAAACATGAGCCTGCACCAATAAAATGGATACCATTGTGTTAGGAGATTTGACTTCCAAACTATCAATCAATTGCAAACATTTATGCAAAAACTGTGTAGAAAATAGCAAGAATGTAACCTCTTGAAAGTTTCCAAGGCGAGTAAGAATTGGATCACTAGATACAAGAGCAGGCTCACAAAGCTTTATTGCACGATGCAAATCCTTGAGATGGCCCCATTTCGGTTGTCTCAAAAGCCCTATGATGAACCACAATTAACAGGTTCAGTTTGTTAAAACAGTTCAATCTGGAAACAAGCAGTGACCCAATCTTGTGATTTACAAGAAGAAGAAATAAAAGGAACCACTGCCATGAGATAAAAGTAAAGGTGAGACAACGTCAAAAAGAACATCAAGTCAGCAGCGGAACTTTGCATAGACTTAAAATTTAAAGCTTAATCTTCTAAGCCAGTGAATCAGGGTATATTTGTTAAGTTTAGTTACTGTTTTTAAAGAGGTAACGACACATTCAGTACAGTCATTAAGTTCAAGAACTGTAGGAATAAGATGTCATGATCTTTTCATTCAATATATGCAACACATGGAAAGATTTGACAAGACATGATAACGTGGTTAGCTATCATACCAAACTCATCTAATGGGGCATCATAGTCATAGCTTGTGGCAATAAACGGACCTCCAGCTGTCCTTCCAAAATTTGTCCCACCGTGGTACTAAAAGAATTGCCAAGAGATAATACTACTACTCAGTAATGGCCGTCAAAAGTTTCAGTACTGGTAAAACCAAGCTCAGCAAAAAAAAAAAGGAAAGAAAGAACGAACAAATCAAAAGCACGCATACCATATAGTAGTTAACAAAAGATCCTCCTTTCTGTATGAACCTAGCCACAGCAAATGCTAAATCTTCTGCTGGACGGCTAGGAACGGCACCTCCAAATTCAGTAAACCTGGAAGGAAAGGAATAGAATGTCAGTTATTATCGACAGACTCACAGACAGCATGATGATAAAAAAACAAATAATGTCAATAATTAATATACATCATTGAAAGAAGCTCACCAGCCACTCCAAGCCTCTGTCCACATCTTTGGCTTGTAGTTTTTGTTTGGGGAGAAGTAATCACAGTAGAATCCATTACAAGTATTGATCTAGCGAGATAAACAAAAAAACTTTTTAATCATGATGAATCTAAAATTAAGGTACTTTTGGGACAGAAGCCTCCAAAGCTAAGTTGGTGTATTGTTTGAAACGAATAGGATTATCATAATAACACCCCCCTCCAGAAAACAGTCATAGACCACTTGAGAACGTATCGTTATACAACAACTTGTCTTTAAAGCTAAAATAGATCAATAATTGTCCGGCAACCGGGGTCAATAAGGTAATGTTTCTTTAATACATCCAAGATCAGACAACTTTAATAGTACTATATAATGCATAAACAGAATCTGCAGAAGGGCCATCACATGGGGAAAGAGTAAGACCACCGTCTTATTATTATAGTATATATTGGTAGCCCAAGAAAAAAATAACAAAACAGACAAATGAAACGGTAATTATTCACCATGAGCAGTAGAAGTCATATAATTGACAACAGGAGAAAGAGACCAAGAATACGTAATCAAGTTGTAATCACCGGAAAGGTTGGAGGAATACACAAAAACCTCATGAGGCAACAATACACAAGCTAAAACCCATTAGAAGTATGTGAACCATCAAAGAAAACTTACAATTGGATCAGGGGCATCATCTTGTTTACACATGACCCATGGCACACCAGTTCCAAGACCCATAGCCATTTCGGCTGCCCATTTGGTGTATGCTTTACCGGAGGCACCAAGTTCACTCTCCAGTGGTCCATATTCATTCTCTATCTGTCAGAATTAAAACCCAAAATTTAAGTTTTGAATTAAGTAGGAGTCATGGTTAAGAGGGACAGGCACTCTGCCTTTACCTGGGATAGAATAATTGGACCGCCCTGGGATTCGAACAACCTCTCTGCTTTCATCATGTCGACAATTTTATAAGTAAATCTTTCCATAGCCGCCTACATTATTGGTAAAATCTCTAGCAATTCAGTAACTATTTGTACCAAACACGTAAAACATTTTAGCAAGCAGGACAACCAAAAAATCTACACACCTTGAAAGGCCCATTATCGGTTCGGAATCGGATCCCTGGAGTATACTTTAACCACACGGGGAAGCCACTGTACAGCAAGGAATTATACTATTAATGTCTAAAAAAACTGATACCAACACGAAATCAGAACGAGATATTTAGCCCGAGAAGGAGAAAGAAATATTACTGGGATTTACATTTACTTACCCAAAGTTCCATTCAGCACACACGTATGGTCCAATCCTTAGGTGAACGTACAGACCAGCTTGTTTAACCAGCTTGATGAACTTCACTAGATCGTACCTCCCCTCGAAGTAGTACTGCAAAAGCATGCAACCGACATCTATAACTATTCACCTCAACTAAATCCTCAGGTACAAATCTCCAGAAAAAAAATGAGGAAACAGAACAAAATATCTATATTATAAAATTGTTTAGTTCAGTCTTTCCATTACCTCGCCGGGCGATGGTTCATGCCCATTCCAGAAAACGTAAGTCTGAATCACATCTAACCCTCCATCTTTGGCCTTCTGTATAAGATCTGGCCACATCTACAAACAACAGAACGCAGTAACAAACCCTTGTTTAGTTCAGCCAAATGAGAAAATAAAATTCGAAACCGGAGAAGAAGTAATGTGGGCAAAGAGTAAAGTAAGACAATAGCAAAAAACAATTCATAAATGTGGAACAATTTATTTACATAATAATTACCTCCGGCACACTACGAGGGTAGTGAATAGACCCAGAAATGAGAATCCTCCGACGGCCATTAATGGTGATAGAACGGCTATCGTACTCAACTGAGGCTTCCACAGCACAGTCATTCAACAAACGCAGAAGAAACACGGAAGAGAAGGATAACAAAAGGGATGACACCCACAGCACATTGCTTCCAAATGGGTTCCTCATCGCAAATGCGAACTGGAATCCGGCAGAGCAAGTCAGCAAACCCTGCTCCCTTTCCCTGCTGTTCCAAACCCCAACCCTCTCCTTCAGAAACCCAACCCTCTTTTTTCTCTGGGGCTTCTTTTGCTTATTCCCTTACCCTTTACCACTTTTTTCAACATATACTTTCCTTAAAGAACGAGTAGAAACCAGCAAATATCGGAGGGAAACAGCTGTTCGGCTTTCTTCTGTTTTTCTCCGTGCTTTGCTGAAAATATTGGTTTTAACAGATATCTTTCTCCATCCTCCGGATCAACTGTGCTTCGAGCAGAGTGTGTGTAGTCTTGTGCTCTGTGAATACAAATGATTTGTTTTTCCAACTTAATTATTGTGTGGGTTATTGCCTTGAAATCGCGAATTGAAATGACAATATGCCCTGCAACTGCTTTTATACATACTACTGAGAGAACTGAGCAGTAGGTGCCCACTTGTTTGCTGGCTCTGAGCCTTCACTCTCTCACTCCCAGACGGTGGGCCCGAGGGGTCTTCACGACGCGAACAACGCGGAGGTTGGTGAAGGAAACTTTTTAAGATTATTCATTAAGGGAAACTTTCAATTAGGCCCCGTTCGATCCGGAGCGGTCTTTTTTTTAAGCAGATTAATCTCCACATTGATGTCCAGAGCAAAAGCCCACATTAACCAACTGTTACACACCCGGGTGTTCGATTGGGGCGATTAAAAGGCCCATACACAATCCCATTTTTGCCCCTGATAGGACGTATCTCCCACTGCTCTGCATGAATACACTAGCGTTTCTTCAATTCCAAAAAAAAAAAATCGGTGCTTCTTCTTTTCCACCCCGTGCGCTTCCTCGGTTCCTCTTCCCAGGTAGGTCGAAGTGCATCCCTTCTCCTCGTTTATCTGCTTCTTCTCCAAAGATCTGTGCGCTTCCTCTTGCTAAGTTCGTCGAACTCCATCCCTTCTCCTTTCGCTAAGCTCCCCACTGTTAAAAGACAAATTTCTGTTGATTTTTGTTACTGTTTCGCAGCGTTTTCCAGCGGCACATCACACAGACCAACAACATCATGAACTCACGGAAATCCGCTTCAGTTAATGCCCATCCTTTCAATTTCGAATATGGTACGGAACGGGGTTGTTTTGCCATTCACAGATCTCGCAAGGGGTATACTGGTAAGAGGCAGAGAAGCACAACAGGTAGATGCGGGGATTAATTGGGCAAACGCAGGGTTTGTCTGCGTTTGGGTAAAGGCCCAAAAATGACTTATGTGGGGATTAATGTGGATAGTTTGCTTGGGTAGATGGGCTTTCTTCAGCTCCGCGAATCGCCCAAAGCCCGCGTTTCGTGGGAATCGAACGCAACCTTAGGCGAGGTTGGTGAAGGAAACAAACAAACTACTAATTTCTTTTTCTTTCAGGAGACAAACAAACTAAGGGGGCGTTTGTTTCTAGCGAAGGAAACGGAATGGAATCAGGAAAGGAAATGGAGAGAAATGGAAAAGAATTCCCTTTGATTTTCCTAATTGTTTGTTTGAGCTGGAGAATTAAATAAATAATCGATCAACGGCCGTTAGTCAATGGTCAACAGCTGCCGGTCAATGGTCACTTATTGTCGGTCAACATTCACCGGTCACCGGTCAATGATCATTAGTCATCGATCAATGGTCATATGTCACCGGTCAACATGTACTGAGGAAAGGGAATCCCATTCCCTAGTAGGGGGTGGGGAATCAAGATAGAGGGTTTTGGGGTAATCCCATTCCCTTTCCCTTTCCTGAAAATAGGAAAAACTAGCAAAACAAACAGGAAGAAAGGGAATCATTCTGATTCTCTTTCCTGATTACCCAAAACAAACGCCCCCTAATTTCGATAGTGGGATTATTTAGGAGTGCGTCAGATTGCACCGTTCGGTAGAGGGATTATCTCCGGTAAAATTCAAACGCCACAAATATCTCCGTTTGAAAATCATCTTTTTGGTTGTGGGAAGAGAATTGGGTCCAATAAAACAAATAAGCTAATGAACTATTATAAAAATGAGGTCCGGGTATTATGAGTTTATTAGATCAGCTCATTTTTTTTCTTACATCAACTTTTTACATTTTCTCTTACTTATTTTTTTCTCTACTTTTTCTAACTTCAGCTACAACTAACATCAACTCTTAATTCAACTTTGTAAAAGAATGGGACCGAGTTTATTTATTAGTTTATTTTTTTGTTTCTACAAGACAGATATATCAATTATCATCTTATTTTTAATTTTGTCTATGTTTTCTCTTGTAACTTCACTAATAACTATCATTTCGTAAAAGAATGGGTCTAATTTGATTATGATATATGTCAAATTAATCAATCTATTTAATAATTTAGTCTCATTCTTCTGCGGGATATGAAACGAGATTCTTTGATTAGTTTTTTATCTCTATAGATCATGTACATCAATTATCATATTAAATTTTACTTTTTATTTAGGGGTGAGCATTTGGATAATTCGGTTAACCGAAATCCAAATTGTAAAAAAAAAATTGGATTTCAGTTAATTCGGTTTTTAACCGAATTATCCAAATTTTGATCAAAACCGAATTAACCGAAATCCAAATTATCCAAAATCCGAATTTTTTTAAGTTGAAAACCGAAAACCGAACCGAAATCCAAAATTTCCTTCAATTTGGATTTCAATTAACCGAAATTTAAAAATAAACCGAAAACCGATTTTATAAATTGGATTTCAGTTAACTGAATTTTTTTTAAAAAAAAACTAAACACATTTTTTTGTTTCATTTTCATCATCAGCAGCAGTAATAACCATAAACTGCTAGAAAATTGTGAATTCCCTAGTTGTGAATTCATCACAACACTAACAGAAAGAACTCACTCAAACATTTGACTAGTTACATCAAACTAGGGGTGAGCAGCGATGAACGATGTTCCAAAACAATCAGTTATATTATATATAATTAATATGACGAAAAAAGAATGGTATGATATTATATAATTGAATGATTGGAGCAATGCGAGATAGGATTTTGAATTTTGACGTTTTGTTTGTCATGTTTAAAGAGTATTAACTATTAAGGAAAGATTTAGGGATTTTTCTTTAAAAAAAGTTTGGATAATTCGCTTAACCTAATTTCACGGTTAAAACCAAAATCCAAACCGAATTATAATTCGGATATCCGAATAACCAAAATTTTAAATTCAGTTTTAAAATTCGATTAAAAATAAAAAAAATTGATTAATTTGAATTTTAGATAAATCCAAATTATCCAATTCAAATGCTCACCCCTATTTTTATCTTACTTTTTTTTCAGCTATGGAATTCATCTTACAAAAGAATCATCGAACAGTGTACGAGTTTATGATCAGATCGGGGGTTTTAACTCGGGTATGGCAAGTTGGCTTTGAGTGGAGTAGTTTTTATATGATGGGGATAATATAATAGTCTTTAGAAACTAGGTGTTCTCTCTCGGCGTCAAGAAAAATAGATTGGACAGGTTATAATATATAGTAGTAATATATCTTGAAGAATATTTACGGGATCAAATAATTGGTGATCCTTTTCACATACTTGATCAGTATATATAGCGGCACGCAAGCAATCTAGACCGAGCTAGGTTCGAGTTCAAACTCCTTTTTAAAGTCTGAGGCCCGTTCTTTTACATTGAGTTTATTTGATCAGCTAGTTTATTGTCTCTATATGTCACATACATCAATTGTCATATTAACTATTTTTCTTCCCTATTTTTTCTAACTTTCAACTGACAACTGACATCAGCTAGATTATCAGGGCCTGAAAAGAGCCTATTGAGGCTTAGTTGGATATTTTGGCCCACCAAGTAGGCAAGTACTGTTAGAAATGTGCATAATTCATGATCCAGTTTTGTCAACATCATACCACATTATCGATGAGACCGAACATATATGAAATAAAAGGAGCAAAAAGCACGACATATACAACACTTTATATTATTTTGCAGGATAAGCGAGACCTAAGCGAATATATCATAGTGTTGTGTTTGTATTTTTCTTTTCACAGTAGTAATACGTTCGTCTTGGTTAGGATTTAATAAAGCCCAAGCCCTACCAAAATTGTCATACAACTACCAAAATTGACAATCAAAGCCACACCTACCGTATATTGAAAATCAATCTAAATCTCATCGGTTAGCTAGCTCTCTATTCATGTTGGCAGCAACAAATTGTATGCCGGCTCAAGTTGTCCATACTATATGTCATCTTCATCCATTAGGATCGACGATATCCTTTATTTCAAATCAAACATTTCCCTTTCCCCCGCAACCGTACGTACATTATCATCTAATGACCTCATTCTCATATATCAAGTAAAGTTTGTTTCCTCACCCAAAAATAAATACTACGTATTAAGTTCACCCAACTTACGTTTTCATTTTTTTTGGGCGTAAATATATCACGGAGTTTATCGGGGATAAGTGAAATATACAATAAAAAATATAAACAAACTTATAAAGATGTTACGTTTAGATAAATACAAAGACATACCAGGTCTCGATGACTTGGTCGGTGGTGCAAAGGGAGGATGATATCCTAGAACCAAATATTATAGGTTTGAAACTCAAACACTATCGTATCTATTTAAAAAAGAAGAAAAACACATATGTACATTGACCTAGGGGGACAAGGGGTTAATTAATTTTTTATAAAGTAATTTTCAATTGATTACAATGTGTTGGTTTGTTTAACATCTTGACATAAAGTAACTTACTATTTTATATAAATAATTATAGTAAAAATAATTAATTTTTTGTCAGTTTTATATATTGTTTTTTATTCTTACTTGAACGTAAGCATTGCATTTTATTTTGAAAGGAGTAACTTTTAATTGTTTAAAATTTGATAATATAATTAAGATCATTCTTACAAAATTTGATACTAGCTTTTATTAGTACCTTAAAATCATTTAGATATACAATAAAACATTCAAGTTTTATTTCTAAAACATGTCAAGTTACTTAATATAAATCATTATATAAAGTTAGGCAGAGCTATAGACATAAGAAATAAAAATACAAAAGAGTTTAAAAAAGTATAAATATGACAAGAATTAGTGAAGGGGGAGAAAGAAATCAAACAAAAATTACTAAGATAGGAAAAAATTGAAAAAAAAAGGTTGCACCCAAGATATACATGGTAACAAAAAATATTAGAAAACAAAGAAATCTGATCAGTCATAACCGAAGTATTCATAATTTTTTTGTTACTTTAATTGTATATATTTAACAATTTACTATAGTTAATTTTGTACCAATACATTTTTATATTTTGTTATATATATAGTTATTGGCTTAATTTTTACTATAACATAAAAGCTATTGATTTTTATTTTTATTTTCATAGCTATTGAATTACTTTTACGCCAGAAAAATAAAATTTCACATATATATATTAATTTCTTGATGATAGTGCTAAAAAAAATTTTGCCCCCTCCCATACATAATTCTTGGGTCCCCAACTACATGTAGCTAGAATTTTGATAATCTTTGTATTTTTAAATTAGCATAAAGTTTCTTTTTAAACAACCCACTTGATATATCATGAAAGGTTACACACTAATGAAAACTGAGTGCCATAAACAAACCTGCTTATTTTTGGTTTCAAACTAATTGGGAATATGCATACTACATCGTGCTTGAACTATCGATTAACCTCCAACTATTACTAAACAAGACCCATGTCCTATAACCATCTAAATATGAAGACCACCTGATACATTCTCGGTTTGAACATCAAAAGGATCTAAAGAAGACAAATGTTTATTGTAGCGAGCAACTTGGGCATACAACAGAATATATACATAAGATGAAAGACCCACCTACTCAAAACCCTTAGCAAAACCATAATTAAACTATGTAGATAATATCCTTGAAAGGATTGAGACCGCAGGTTGACCTCCTCTAAAAGTAATATAACTTCATAACCAGGAGCAAAATTGAGCCAAAGGCCCAAAGCTATCTGCAAGTCTGATATGATGCAAAATATTGGGTAGCAGAACTACTCATATTGCAAGGAAATCAAGGTTTTACAGCCTACCCCCTCCCTAGCTACCATTAGACAAAAACCTCATTCTGACCGGTTACCCACATTTCATCAAGAGTTGCCTTATTCTTAGCGTCGTCCCCCATATTCTTAGCATTACCTTCCTGTTGGACCAAATTGTCCACACGAGTAGAGCCTTGCTGAAGAGGAGTGGTCTATCCCTTCTTGTTCTGAGCATCCATCTTCTTGATTCTCTAGACTTCTACCAGAGTGTCATCTTTAATAACTCGATCATATTTCCTCTTCTTTCCTTCAGCTACAGCTGGACCTTCGTCCACCTTCATACGAATGGAGACATCATTGGTCTGTGCTTCCGTAGGGATTGAGGAGGATGAAGCCCCAAACGGAGAGTGGTTGTTATCATCCAAGTATGTTCCTTTATCATGGACATCAGGAGAAATTGCAGTAGCTGCTCTGGGTGCTTTACCTACCAAGCCACACATATGCCACACTTCATTGTTATCTTTCGTAGGTGATATCTTTATCAAAATGAAGACCCACGACATGCAGCCAAAGGCCATAAGGAAAGGTTCTTTCATCTGTCTGGTCAGAGCAATCCCTCGTTGCATGAAGGAATAAGCCATAACAGAAATAGATTATGACGTTCATTAATGATCATCAAGATTGTGTAAACCCCAGTTATAGAGATAGTGATACAACGTAAGACCTGCTTATATATACTGATCATAACTTTGATCCTCATATATTCACCTCCCATCATCCTCAACAAACTCAATGAAATTTCCCACTCAATCTCCCATATGTTTAGCAAAGTCTTTGTTGTAGAAGAGGGATGAATCATCATGAATACGAACCTAGATAGGAATCCACCAGAAAGTATGATCTTTTGGCGTCTTATGTTATCTACTCTTTTGAAAGCTGGAAGAGAACCATCAAAAGACCATGGGCCACGATTAAGCACCGCACACAAGTCAGGTTTTTTCAAACTCAAATAGAAACAAATCTTTACCTACCACTCTAACTTTGAGATCCCCTTCCATTTGCCTTGTCCTAATGTATTTTGTAGCATGAATATTTGTTCTTCGAAGAAAAAACTTTGCAAGAAGACACTGACCAAAGGAAGGTCCTTTCTTTTTACAATAAGATCATCAACCATGTAACTTCGCCTTCTTCTTTTGTAAGTGAAAGACTATATCACACCTTTTGGTTAGATCATCCACGGCGCATGCAATGGTTGTTCCATCACCCCCAATAGGAAAACACAAAACAATAAGAAAGAGGTAGTAGAAAGGTTCGAGATGGAAAAGAAATAAGGCTTGGGATGACAAGGAGAGCAGTAATTCAAGTCCACCGTTAGAGAAAGAAAGGAAAGACATGCCTATTGAGTTGATCCCAATTAATTCCGCATTGAAACTTAATCATTACAGCAAAATCCATCTAACCCACTACTCTAATAAACCCACACGTAAGCTAAGAGATTGTGCGATAATTGATGGATAGAAATGAGGGGATTGAACTGTGGGCAACTGGAACAAGGAGACCAGGCTTAAGGAAGAAGAAAGGCCATGAAACCTCTCATCCAAGAGAGAATAACCATGTAAAATAGATGCAATCTGCTAAAATGAACCCAACAGTTGGAAAACTCATAACACCAATGGAACAAATTGATTACTACTACACATGATGGAAAGGGATTGATAGAACACCACCATGAAATAAGAACGAGAACTAGACGATGAGAGAACCTAAAGAAATTACATGGAGAAGAGAGGGAAGTTGAACATGAACAGGTTCTTCATGCGAGTCGGGTGCTCTATTTATAAGCTCATAACATTGCATATATAATGATATTTCAGCTCATATTTTAGACACTGGCTCACAATAATTCTCGGCTTGTCAAATTCGTCTTAGGCGTAATCTCAACAGATTATATTTTTAGTAGATATTTTGGAGCATAACTTTTCTATTTTTAATATCTGAGTCAGTTGCTGGATTTTATCTTTAAAGATAATGTTTTATGTAAATTGATATCTATATATAGCAGTCATTAGGTTAAGTTTTGTACCACTTTTGGGAGATAAAAAGAGAAAATAAACTGAAGAGATTGAGAGAAGAATCCCTTGTAATTCAATTAGGGTTTATTTGAAGCTAAATTGAATTACGTGTTTGCTCATTAGAGAGGCTATTCTCTATGAGTGTGAGAGTGTATTGACTTCAATACGAGTTAATAAAAGTGAGAGTTCACTTGAAATCATCAAATCAATCTCTGATTCTAATCATTGCATGTCTAGTTCATTGTATGCTTGTTACACAGATCATCGTGAGTAACTACTAAAAACAGCATTCTAAGAACTTTCAGATCAACATATATTATTTATATTAATAGTGTTAAGATACTTTTTGGAATGTTATTTGTCCATAATCCAACTTAGGTGCTGTTCGCTGGACGCGGCATATGCCGCGTTTCAATTCATCTCCCCAGTTAACCCAGAGGCGGATCCAGAGATTAAAAATTATAGGGTCACTGACAAATAGAATTTTTTATAATTAATTTTTTATGATATTTGTGAGGTCACTAAGACATAAAATATCTACTATAGTTAATTTTTTATGACATTTTTGGGATCACTAAGATATAAAACATCTACTATTTTATAAAAAACTACATTAAAACTTACTATATTAATTTTTTTTACAAAACTCATGGGGTCATGTGACCCCACATGACCCCTCTTAGGTCCGCCCTGAGTTAACCCATGATTAACTAATAGCAGATCTACAAGTGTACTATGGTAGAGAAATTCAACCAGTAATAAAATGACATCTGTAACATTAAGCTAGCTAAATGTTTAACATCCATTATAGAACGAGGCCTTAAAGTCTTACACGCAGATACAACGGGCTCTTAGTTAGTGGAAAATTGTATCGCTTCTGTTGTGGACATAAATTATTTTATGGTGTTTGTCTGCGTACTTGTTATCCGATTGGAATAATCATCATGATCCATGATTTGTTTATATCATAATACTTATATGTGCGTCAATAAGATTTTGTATTAATTTTCTTGAAAATTGTTGCTAATAACTGTAAGAAAATAGCACATTCGTCTCAAAACGTTATTATATAGCAATCAATTAAGAAGAATCTAAGTTTGGAAGGATAAGATCATGAAAACATCTCCACCGCCACCGATAGCTGTAGGACGACAAATAATGTATAGCGCAGCACATGGGTGTTGGTTAATGCCAAGACCTGAACAACGACCAACGACAAACCAAAAGAAAAGGGAAGGGGTTAAAGACGTGAAGCCACAGATTAGAGTACCACGTCATGCAGTTCAAATATCAAAAAATTTTCGTAAAAATACCGATCTCATAAAAAAATTACACGCTGTGGTCATTTTTGAAAAAAATTATGCGGATGTACCGAACCAGTGCAAAGAAGTTGCCCTGGGGTCAGGGCAGCTTGTCAAAAACCGCCCTGATAGCAGGTCAGTTTCTACATTTTTCTGTTTGAAGCAGCCGTGGGTGTAGGGCGGCTTCAGACAAAATTGCCGGAAGGTGCCTTGAGGCCAGGGCGGCTTCTTTGCAAATCGTTCCAGAAAAAAAATTCCAACTTTTGAATCATTCGTGCGATGCTTTAACGGTTTCGGAACTTGACCAAATTTTGTACGACGATAGTTGAACAGTTATACTTTGGATCTAAGTCATTTCTCTGGAGTTTTAGGACCATATGGGACCCACGTGACTTCATATAAATGGCACCAGAGTTAACGTTTTCTCGGTTTTGAAGTTTTCGGGTAATGTCATATTTTGTGTTATTAATCAGTTTTGTACTTATATTAAAGTCCTATGATGCATTTGCAGCCATTATAACTTCTTACGACATTAAGACGACTCCATTGGGTTGGTCACTTGAGCTAGTTTTTTTCCAATTTTTGAATCATTCGAGCGATGCTTTAACGGTTCCGGAACTTGACCAAATTTTGTACGACGATAGTTGAACATTTATACTTTGGATCTAAGTCATTTCTCTGGAGTTTTAGGACCATATGGGACCCACGTGACTTCATATAAATGACACCAGAGTTAACGTTTTTTCGGTTTTGAACTTTTTGGGTAACGTCATATTTTGTGTTATTAACCATTTTTGTACTTATATTAAAGTCCTATGATGCATTTGCAGCCATTATAACTTTTTACGACATAAAGACGACTTCATTGGGTTGGTCACTTGAGCTAGTGTTTTTTCCAATTTTTAGTGAACATGTTCGTTAATTAAACAATGTCTTCGAAACAATAAAAAGATTGTAAAACAACAATCAAACACCCATACTTTCGACATGTGTATTTGCTTTAGCCGATGTAACCCAAAATTTTCATAGATTGTACGTAATTTAAAATAAAAGGGCACATTTATATTAAACACTCAACATAAAACACACTTCATTGCTATTTAGAAAAAATTACATTTTTTGTGTGTGCTTGCTAAAGGCACTACCTGTCTATGCAGGAGCAGGAGCATATTTAACATCTAAAAACCACAATCAATTATACCCTCTGTTAGGGCAGTTCCTCCTATTATGACCCGTTTGTAAACAATGTCGACAACGTCTACGTTCTGTAGTCGTTTCATTTTCATCCATTTCATTTTGAATCCTAGAATACCTAGGTCTTCCCCTGATAGTCCGAATGGCATCTGGTTGTGGTACAACCTTAACCCCTGTATATGCTGGCCAGTTTTCTTCATTACCCAGCGGTGTAAAAGGATCACGCCATATGCCTCGAGCATTGTTTCCAGCTTGTACACCGGGTGTACGTAATTTTCCCACAACATACCGGTTCTACAACAGACGGCCATGACATGAGAGCATGGGTATTTGAACGCTTGCCACTCCCCACACTCACAACTCATATCATCGAAGTCAACCTTGTACTTCCCTCGGTTCCTCCTCATAGCCACTGAGCCAAAATCTTCGACCTCGTACACTGGATCGATCTCATTGTAGCGGGTTACATTGTGACTGTTAGACAGTCTACGGTTTTCTTCAATCTTGGAAGTCGCAAGATCAGTATACAATGTGGAACCCGCTATCTGCTGGCCGTAATATGTGCCAAGGTTGTCGTTAAAATAAGTCACCAACTTGTACAGTGTGCTGGTAACAATAGCGGTGATGGGTAGAGTTCGGACACTCTTTAGCACTCCATTGATGCATTCGACCAGATTGGTTGTCATGTGCCCCCACCTTCTTCCTTCATCATATGCCCTAGACCACTTCTCAAATGGTAGGTCATTGAAGAATCGCTCAATGTCGGTATTCTGGGATAGAAGGTGATTATATCTTCTTTGGACATGATGCCTTCTAAATTCGTACGCTACATACATGATAATAAGTCAATGTTAAACATTGAAAATGCTCAATTTAATTAGTGAAGTACATTAATTGATAAATTAAGATACCTGTGTTGATCAGATACTTCTTCAACCTTTTGTTGTGGAACCTTGAGTTAAAATTCGATGCAATATGTCTTATGCAGTAGAAATGGTGAGCCATTGGGGGTCTCCATAAATTGTCTGACTCCACGATGCTTATTATAGCAGGTGCACGATCTGTAATTATTGACACATCGTTCCTTTGACCGATGACATGCAACCTTACCTTGTCGAGGAAGTACTTCCAACAAGCCAAATCTTCAGACTCAACTATAGCGAATGCAACAGGTATAATTTTGTTGTTTCCATCTTGTGCTGCCGCTATCAAAAGCTTACCTTTGAACTTACCATATAGATGTGTACCATCTATCTGCAGCATGGGTTTGAAGTACTTGAATGCTGAGATGCATGTCCGAACGCCCAGAAGCATCGTTGGAAGAATTTGACTTGCGTTGTTTGAGTCTCATCTTCATAACCTGGAACTGATTTCAGATTAACAACCGATCCAGGTATTTTATGTTTTATTGCCATGAACAACCTTGGTAGTTGGGCATATGATTCAACCCAATCCCGTACATCTTTCCTATTGCTTCACACCTCGCCAGCCAAGCTTTTCTGTATGAAACGGTCCTATTGTACTGGCCACGAACTTGTTCTATTACATCTAGAACACTCATGCCCGGGTTACGGCTGATATGGGGTAGAATGGCCTCCGCAATGAAATGATAATTCATTTGTCGGTGATCTTGTCCGTCGGTTTGAGGAGTGCAGGAGTGTGGCCTCTGTCTTGTTATCTTCCATTCTGTCTCACCGGACAACAACGCTCCCCTTATATAAAACATGCATTCTTCCCCACTTGCACATTGCACAGCATACGCTCTACTCGAGCTTCTTACAACACGAAAATCAAGATTATTTCGAATGTGAAAGTCTTTAACAGCACTAACCAGACTCTCCTTGTCATCGAACTCTTGGTGGACTTCAAAATTTCCTCCAGACTGCCATTGTGGAACACCTCGTCGTTCAACATCACTTGTCAATGCGTTGATAGCATTCCAATCCACATGATGATAGAAGGGCACATCTGGGCCTTCTTGACTAGTGCCTTCATCAACATCTGGTTGATGGAGAAATTCTTCTGGTATTAGCTCGACTTCATCATCTGATGATAGATTATCATCATCCCCGGGCTCGTACAGGTCATCATCTTCATCATCATCAGCATCCATCTCGACATGAATCTCCATGCTCTGCGAGAGGTCCCAACTACACTTGTAGTTGTCAATCATTGCTTGAATATCTCCATCAGTGTTCAATTGAAGTGCAGAGTACACCATTGGGTTTCTTGAAAAAAATTTCGATAAGTCATCCTTCCTACATCGTATCCGCAACCTAGTTGGCGAATGGCCTCCGTGACAGATTGCTTCAGCATTTCGAAGGTGAAATTATCAGTGACCCGAAGGTGGAAGGTCTTAGTTTCTTGGCTCCAAGAGAAATAGAGGCTACCATGTGAGTTGTAGGATATCTCAGCATTAACAAAAATTAGACAAGGATACGCCATATGTTTGTGGACTGATTGAAAGAAATTAGGCAGTTGTTGAGCTTGATAATGTGGATATTTAAGAGAGTGATAGATCAGATTGAGAGGGAGGAAGAGAGAGCTGAATGCTGAGAAGTGGTGCAATTGAATTTTGCCACAACCACTTCTAATATAATAAACGAAAAATGGGCACAGCCACATTGGACAGAGATTTGAAATAAAGGACTCTACAGACCCATTTCAAAAAGGAATGGCTGATATTAATTCGTGGGTGGTGGGTCAGAGATATTATTGTTGCCCACTAGAGGACAATGGTCTGAGTCATAGAGTGTACCACATTGGTCAGAGATTTGAAATAAAGCACTCTGTAGACCCATTTCAAAAAGGAATGGCTGATATTAATTCGGGTGGTGGGTCAGAGATATTATTGTTGCCCACTAGAGGACAATGGTCTGAGTCATAGAGTGTACCACATTGGTCAGAGATTTGAAATAAAGCACTCTGCAGACCCATTTCAAAAAGGAATGGCTGATATTAATTCGTGGGTGGTGGGTCAGAGATATTATTGTTGCACTAGAGGACAATGGTCTGAGTCATAGAGTGTACCACATTGGTCAGAGATTTGAAATAAAGCACTCTGCAGACCCATTTCAAAAAGGAATGGCTGATATTAATTCGTGGGTGGTGGGTCAGAGATATTATTGTTGCACTAGAGGACAATGGTCTGAGTCATAGAGTGTACCACATTGGTCAGAGATTTGAAATAAAGCACTCTGCAGACCCATTTCAAAAAGGAATGGCTGATATTAATTCGTGGGTGGTGGGTCAGAGATATTATTGTTGCACTAGAGGACAATGGTCTGAGTCATAGAGTGTACCACATTGTCAGAGATTTGAAATAAAGCACTCTGCAGACCCATTTCAAAAAGGAATGACTGATATTAATTCGTGGGTGGTGGGTCAGAGATATTATTGTTGCCCACTAGAGGACAATGGTCTGAGTCATAGAGTGTACCACATTGGTCAGAGATTTGAAAAAAGCACTCTGCAGACCCATTTCAAAAAGGAATGGCTGATATTAATTCGTGGGTGGTGGGTCAGAGATATTATTGTTGCCCACTAGAGGACAATGGTCTGAGTCATAGAGTGTACCACATTGGTCAGAGATTTGAAATAAAGCACTCTGCAGACCCATTTCAAAAAGGAATGGCTGATATTAATTCGTGGGTGGTGGGTCAGAGATATTATTGTTGCACTAGAGGACAATGGTCTGAGTCATAGAGTGTACCACATTGGTCAGAGATTTGAAATAAAGCACTCTGCAGACCCATTTCAAAAAGGAATGGCTGATATTAATTCGTGGGTGGTGGGTCAGAGATATTATTGTTGCCCACTAGAGGACAATGGTCTGAGTCATAGAGTGTACCACATTGGTCAGAGATTTGAAATAAAGCACTCTGCAGACCCATTTCAAAAAGGAATGGTGATATTAATTCGTGGGTGGTGGGTCAGAGATATTATTGTTGCCCACTAGAGGACAATGGTCTGAGTCATAGAGGTACCACATTGGTCAGATTTGAAATAAAGCACTCTGCAGACCATTTCAAAAAGGAATGGTTGATATTAATTCGTGGGTGGTGGGTCAAAGATATTATTGTAGCACTAGAGGATAATGGTCTGAGTCATAGAGTGTACCACATTGGTCAGAGATTTGAAATAAAGCATTCTGTAGTATTAATACTAAACATAAAATCCCATTAGTTTGCCAAAATTTAATTCTAATGTGGCCCTCTCATCGCCAGTACTCTGCTTCGTGATACGGCAGGGTCTTCAAAGTCTGAATCATCCTCGTAATCAATGAGGATCTTAATTCTTTCCATGATTTCTTCAAGATCAATGTAGTTACGTATCATTAAACGTACATCTGCATCAGTATGTATGTATGCATGCATGCGAGTAGTTGTATGAATCCTGGTCCATTCTTAGGTACACAATCGAATAGACATACAAATCGTTGTTAGCAAAGTGCGATCGCACAATGTGGTTTAACGAGGATTTTAAATGGTTAACACTTCGGGGATATTGAATGTTTGTATCGATTACTGCCCAACCCGGACCTGAAATACCCCTACTTAATGAAACAAGATTTTAACATATAATTAACTACATTAAGGCCTAAACAATTAAACATATGAGGCCTTATGACGTAAGGTTTAAATTAAGGGGGGATATGTTACATTATCATGAGCGTGTAACAATTTGTGAACGAACGAACAATTAAATTTGGTGCGGGCATATACATGTCCGAAAATATGATGGCGTCATTTATTAATACAGTCACGTATATATATATATGTACATATACACAACGTTACAATATTATAACGTTGTATATATAACTAAGACGCGGCAAATAAAATAGTCGTAACCGTATATGGGTAAGATCAAAAACGTGACATAACAAAAAAAGTCGTATAAATATATGTACATACTACTTACAACGCGACAGGTTAATATAGTCAAATATATACAAGGGATAAGCATGAATAATGCTGAAACAAAAAAGAAAAGAAAAGGAGCAAAGACGCTGCCGGTGAGGCTCGAACCCGAGACCTCCCGTACTTTCCCAGAGTGGTTAACCGGTTGAGCTAGGCTCTAATTCAGTAGTAGATACCAACCATCTAAAACTAGAAGCCAGATTACTATTGTAACTACACAAAAAAAAAAAAAGAAACAGACAGTCCCACCTAAATACCACTGTCCGAGAACCTGTAATTAAGACAGGTCATCCTACTCCCGTTGTCAGTTTCAATACATTCCTTTAGAAACTGCAGACATACTAAATTATACCCAGATACCATACTTCCTTGTAATCGAGACCAGTCTTCAATTATCGATCTGCATTCCCCTCCCCTATGCTCAGTGATACCGTGAATCAAAATAAACAGCAGCCTGAGCAGCAGCGCCTGCTCCCTGTTCAAGCACCCACGCCTCAGAACTTGAGCAGCCTAGCTTCACAAATCCCCTCCAGAATGTATAACTAACAGCAGTTTGGTAAATCCTCTAAGTCAGACCTTCTGCCTCTACCACATGAGTAAATCTCCATCTCAGTCCTTCTGTCTTCACCATTGCAGGCCACGACATGCAGAAACAAGTTTAAACCAGTGGCTGTTCTCTTACACGATGGTAAGCCAATGCCAAGATTACTTCCTTGCTCTCCCGTTTCTTTTCCCTTCCTGACCAATGTAAGCTCTATCTCTTCAGGATGGTAAAGCCTGCTGTACTCTACTACGATTATGTCTCAAAAACAAGAGGCTGATGAGAACCAGTGCTTCTCTGGTACGAATATATGCTCAGGTAGGTGATGAAACAACTAAATTAAGCATTTCCTCTGATTGTTGTCGCCTGAGTTCCCCACGAGCTACTAACCTCTGTTATTCTACCTGCATGGATTCCTTGTAGTACCCCTCCAGGAAAGGCACCAAAACCCCACGAATAGAAATCTCTGTATGACTCGACAGAAGGTAACAGCTCCCTCTCTGTCCAAAACAAAAGTCAGTTGCTCCCATCCATTACCTATGTCTTGCTCCTGTTCTGTCAAATCTAACCTTGGGTACTCTCTTCAGTTAGAGGCCTGAGAGTTTCACATTTGTCAAGAGTAGATCAGGGAGAACCAGCACCGAAACAAAGGAAAAAGGAAACCAAGGTATACAACTACACGAGTATTCTGTACAGTTTTAAAACTGTTTTCGTTCCTGTATAACTAAACTCCAGGGGAGTTATAAAAGTCCTAGCGATTTAATGCTGTACCAAATACATTTCTAATGCACCTAACCAGTTTATAGTACCTTGGGAATGTTTAATAAGAAAAAAAAGAAGAGACAAAACAAAAGAAAACCACCTGATGCATTAAGGGTGGAGGAGTGCACTGAAGTTGTGTTTCAGTTTTTCTCTGTATTGCCGCTTTTATAGGGAGTTTTCATGGGAGTTGACAGTGCTGTGTTGGGTTTTGGGAGTTTAGGGCTACGTTAGACACTTAACTAAGTAGTGGCTGACCTGAGAGTGTGAGGAAAACAGACAATCTGTTGAAACAGAAATAAAGAACTGAAGAAAATGCAAGGGTTGAGTCCAGTGCTATGTCCTTTGAAATCTGTATAGATATGTTTCAGTAGTGTAGTCCTTGACTAATTTGGGTTGTCTTAAAACTAACACAGAACCAAAATATATGGCTATGTAGACAGACGAGTGGATATGAAAGATTGAAAATCAAACCCCTGAGTAAAGAAAATAGACAGAAGAGAGTACATCAGTTTCAAAGTTTCAGTTCCTAACTTCTGTGTAAGAATAATTCTGTAACATCACTGGGATGTTCTTGGGTTGCCTTGAAGTCATAACCCCGATGAAATGCTTGAGCTATGTGGGGTAACAGAAACAGAATCAAGAACAAAAAAAAAAAGAAACCAATAGGAGGTAACGAATCAGCCTCAGTTTCAGGTCGGATTCAGTTTCAGTTCTTAGGTTCTGAGATTCTTATTCCTGTATGAACCTACCTCAGTAGGGATAACCACATTGCTGAGAGTAATATTATGCCACCACACTTGACTAGGAAGCTAGGATACGAGGGGGGGAAAGATTGGGAACCAGGTTGGTGACCAACAGAATCTGAGAAAAAGTCACATGTGCTGTTTTGCATTCTATCAGTTGCATACAGGAATTTCAGTGTAGTATCAGTATGTACTAAGTTGTTTTGAGCTAAAACCTTACCTAAAGACTTAACTAAGATGCCATAGATCAGCAGAGAGAGACAGCTAAGGCACCACCTTGGTAGCCTACCTCTAAAACAAATTTCATAACCAGAAAACGGAAACAAAGATCTGTCAAACTCCAGATCTGTTGCACTTTTCAGTAGTAATAACAAAGCTGCTTTGGGTTGGTTCTTAAAGTTCAAAGTCTTGATAAGTAAATAACTGAGTGGGTACAACAACCAGGAGAAATTGTAAATGAGTATAGGAAGCAGACACAGAATAAATCGAGAGGAAGTATCAATTCTGATTTTTAGTGCAGGTTTAGAAAAAAATTGTATCTTGGTATAATTCTGTTGCAGGAGATCAGAGGGTTGTGTAACAGCTTAAAACTATATTGAAATACATAAACAGATCACTAACCAGTCGGGAAGTTAGGAGATGGGCTAGACAGCAGAAACTGAACAACAAAGGAAATTCACCAGTTTCACATTTCAGCTTCTTCCCAGCTTAGTGTTTTGAATTCTACAACATTAACAATATTGTCTTGGGATTTGCTGTGAGACTGAAACCTTAATCAGACACTTAATTCAGTGGCTAGGTAGTGAGGGGGAAAGTGAAACCCAGATCAATAGGTGAAAGAAAAACAGAAATATCAGTTTCAGGTTTCAGTCTTGTTTCAGATTTATCAGTTCCTAGTTCAGTATGAGGATGATACTGTAACGTTGCAAAATGGTTTGGGTTTGTTGAGAGTTAAAAACAAAGTTAAGACTTGTACTTAGACGGCTAGACAACCTAGAGGAATCATTGAAAGATTAAAACAGCAGCGAAATATATAGATGTGCATATCAGTTTCCATGGTTTCAGACATCGATTCAGTTTTGCTTCAGGTCGTTAATATGTTGTTTCTGAGTTACTATGTTTCAGGTGAGGTATTTATTTAACTTCCTGTACAGGGGAGTTGTAGAGTTGTTTTGTGGTTCAAACAATACTAAAACACATAACTAAGTGACTACAACAAGTAGGTGTAAAATGATAGTCAGTCTGTAAATAAGAGCATACATTAATTTCTGTTTTGGTTGCAGTTTCGGAAATTTTATTTCTGTATAACTGAATTTCAGAAGATGTAAAGGGTGTTGTTTTGGCTTGATAATAAGTTTCAATCCTAGCTGAGACACTAAAACAGGATTGTAAACGGCTAGGAAAGAATCAAACAGAATACAAAAACAGAAAAGCAACCATAAGGCAATAACCACAACAGTTTCTGATATCAACTTCTGTAGGTTTTTGTACTTCAGTTGAGGGATACAGCAGTGAGGTGGTCGAGTGTTTGGGTTACTTTAAATTCGAAACATGGGTGGAACTCTGGACTAAACCAGTGAGTGTTTAGGCCTAGGTAGAAAGACAGATCATATCAAACAAAAAAAACAAAAAAAACAGAAGAGAACCACAGCATAAATACCTCAGTAATGTAGGTTGTTTCGGTTCCTGTTAAAGTAATTCTCTGTACAGGTAAGTGTAGAAGCTAGGAGTATGTTTTGGTGGTTCAGTTCTTGGGTTAAATCATCAATAATACCATAGAAGGTTAGGCAGGTACCGACAGGAAAGTTAAACAGCACTTAGAGTAGTTAGAAACAGAAACAGGAAGGAATAGAGGTTGCTGTTCGGATGCTAGTAAAATATGAGCTTCTGTGCCACCATGTTGCAGGGGGTAATACTGAGTTATTGAAGAATCTAAGACATCCCCGATATAACTAAGTGAGCTTATGAAACTGTGGGTGGTATCATGCTACAAAAGTTTTGAGGTTCTGAGGTTAGGAGACGTACAACATATTATAAGTTAGGTGAAAGTTTTGTGAGTAATCAAATGGGGATTAAGATACAATATGTGTAAAGTTTATAATGTATGATGAATGCAGTATGTTATAAAACAGGTGGTAAAATAGGAATGTTGAGAGTATGAGATTTGATGAGAAATGGAGTCAAGATATACACTAGCGACAACTATAACAAGGATTATAAAACTTTGGGTTATGTTTTAATACAAGTTTTGATGTTATAAACTTAAATATCTACAACACACTATTAGTATGTGGATATGTTGTGATCCATGAGAATCATATAAACAAGGAGTACAAATGTATAATGTGGTTACACTATATTCGGTACGTACATATAGTACCAAAGCTATGTTATAAAGTTAATGACACATAAAGTAGCGTATTGTATAACATTATGGAACCAATATAACACATAATAATATTATGTGGCCACGAATATAGTTATTCAAACTGTTATGCTAGACGCATACACATATAAACACGTATCAAGGAAATAAAGTTATACACTATAGTTATAACGGCATAAACTACCAAGGTTAGTATAAGACTTTGGTTTGATAAATAAACCCTAGTGAAGTACCATAAGTGTATAACGTAAGGTTCATACTCTAATGTAAACCAAGAACTAACTCACACAATGAGTAAGGGGTTTATAAAATAGTAATAAAGATACTTTAACTAGTAACAAAGTTTAAGTCTGGGGACATAGTACTAGTATTTCAAACGTTATTCGGAAATACCGAATTGTGTTGTCATATGGATTGACGCTTAGTGTTCCTCGTATTACTAGATCGCATTCCCGACGTACGCGCTCGGAGGCTCTAGTGGTCTGCACTGCACGAATCTAGTCAACGGTGTACGGTATGTAAAGGGATTTGATCCGAGTTGTCCTGAGGAATTCCTCGGGCTCGGATTTGTTTGATAAATAACTTGTGTGAATGTATGCATGTGATGTATGTGTATGATGTGTAGTTATGTTCATTGCATTGTTTATTTATGCACGAACGTCCTACGGGACTAATACTACGTCGACTATAGATCGACTTATACAAAACTACATATGCGAAATGTGTGATTGTGACCACTGTTGCTTGACCTAATACGCTAAGTATTACAAGTATGTATTTATAACCTAAGTAAAATACTTAGGAACGGGACACGACATTGTCGGTCTCTAGAGCTTTGACTCGAACGTGAATGTTACCTAGAATAATTCTAGGCATGCGTAAGACCCATAGGGCAGCCAACAAATTAAGTGTTATACTCCATGACTAAAACTGTAACTGACTATCTAACTAACAAAGCTAACAGTGGAGTGTAAATGAATGTGATGATGTACCTTAATCCAGACAGTCACTGGCTGCTGGTCGCGCGTAGAGATCTCTTGGGATATCCCGTATCGGGTTTTCCCTAGTTAAATCCTGATCGAGCCTAGATAGATCGTCAGGCGGAGTGTGCTACCGTTGGCACCAGGCCCTTGGCCACCTAAATGGACGCCTTTACAAAGGCAAAGTGAATAAGTCCCAGAGTCTTCGGATGATCAGGGCAGTGAGCACCATTGTGTGTACGTGGGACTACTGTCCAAGTGTGTATATTTCGGGTTGTCCTAACTGACGCCCGACTGTGCTAACCTAAACAAACATATGTGAAGGCCCAGAGGGCCGAGTGATGTACCATGTGATGATGTTAATATACGATGAATGAGTTCATACTATGTGATGATATTAGTACACAATGAATGAGTTCTCAATGCCATTGTATTGCATGATGTATGACAGTAATGTGTATATCCATATATGACTGTTTGGATTGGATGAATGATTACATAATCATGCATGTTGTTACAGTATTTATTATATCTGTAAAATGACAAAGCATGAAATCAATCTAATATCAAGACGGTTAAAAATGACAAGTGACCAATAGGGTCCAGATCCGGCATACTCAGCGGCTATCGCTGATACTACACTTATTGCGCAGGTTGCTGAACACGTTGAAGCCGAAGTGCGGGGTTGGGTAGTTAGGACATTATTGATTTTGGATTTACCGTTCATACTTCGTTATGTATTATTAAATAATTCCACTGGGAAGGGGTTGTAAGATTTGGATTATGTTTAGATGCTCACAGTAGTTGTATTTTTGATACTTAGGTAGAAATGTAGATGGTATCTCGTTGTCACTGCGGATTGTATTTTTAGGTTTAATTTTTGTTAAGATGTTGTACTGCTACATCACTCGCATGGGCGAGTGGTGGCAAGTAACACCCATGTGAGTTCTATTAATGTAATTGCTTCCGCTGTGAGACGCCTTTATTTCCTGTTCACGTGAGCGACTATTACGTAAATGTTATGAGGGGTGTTACAAAAGTGGTATCAGAGCGGAGTACCGCTCTGATGACGACGATATACTAGGTTAAGACAGTGAGCTTAGGATTTGGGAAACTTGGGAAAACGTTTGTGAGGTACGAAACGTCTGTGTCTTAATGAAATCATGTGTTAGCAGAGCCTTTGGCCTGCAAGTGTTAGCCCTTGGGGCACACAAATGAGTTGATTGTGTTAGGGTGCGTTATTGAGAAGACGAATGGTGATGCCGACATTTATTGGTGATGTGAGCCAGAAGCTGGCCAAGGGCATAAAGGCCCGGGAACATTACCCCTGTTAAGGACCAGCTGAGAGCTCAGCCAGGAGGAGACACAAACATCATGAGTACATTGGCGACAACCCACTTGCATGTGGAAGTCCAGCACAAACTACCGCCGACAGTATCCCTCCCGCCACAACCCAATGAGTATAATACAACTAAGAAATATAATCCCCGAATATAGGGAAAAGGGCTACTAAGCCAACAGACCGTCTAAACACTCTCGCAGCGAATGAATAATTCCTGCTCCTGTAACACTAATACAACCTCAATGTCATACCTCCATTGACGACCAAGCGCCGTATCAATAAGCACTGCCAGAGGTGAGCGTCACTACTACTATAACATCGTGGAAAGGGTCACCCAAGAACATCAGGGCAAGCGGACCGGGAGCACCATGAACTCCGCAAGACCGTTGCCGTAATGAGACCTTTAATCACCAGACTGTAAGAAGAAATTACCTTAAGAACGTGGAGGAACTTTGTGAGAATACCGCCCTGTTATGAACAGACTTCAATCCTAAACTTGTGTACACACAATACAGTGACACTAGGACCCTGTCGTGGCGGTACCTGCAGGGAGACAAAGCCCAAACGATTACGCTATTATAAATATAATGTGAGGGAGGACTTGATTATTCAAATGACAATGTGGTCAGGAAAATTTCCCAAATACAAATACCGTCTTATTCATGAACAATCCTTCTGACAATACTTAAACAACCAATGCAGCAGCGAGGCAAACAAGTCGGGAACCGACAACTCTACTTGCATGGTGCGCTTGCCACTGCAAGCGCTGATTTAAACAATGTACTAATAATTTCGTCTACCCCGCGCACTTGCTACTGCAAGTGCTGCAAACAATTACGACTGCAGTTACCACTGCTATTATCGTACAAACGAATACTGCAAACTGCGTAGACCTATGGTACGACACCATGGCTACCAATAATCACCAAACAATTGTACACCTCTAGTATAAACTACATAACTACAATTGTCACAATAAACCACTAAGATACGAGGCCTACAACCTCTGAAGGACCTGACGAGTCCGACTAACGCAATAAAAATGGCACACCAGCCATAATAACTTATAACTACTGAACGAGAACAAATGCAATGACACAGACTAAGAGCAAAGATAACATAATTTAATTATCAAGCATTCAATGGCTGAATTGGAAGTGGACGGTGAAACCTGATTCCCGGGGATCAAGGGAAAACCAACCACAAATTGGGGTGAAAGGTTAGTGCAACACTGGTGCTGATCACACCAGAGTCGTATGACTCCTGAAACTCTTCACAAGTTGCCAAAATTAATTATAGTAAGGATAAACAAGACTGCAGTATCCTAGTTACAAACAACTAGCAAAGGAAACTTGCGATTAACTGCTACGTATATATATATATATATACATATATATATAAATCATACAAATAAAACTATGAAGAGAATACGATCGTATAACGAACACTGCCATACAACCTCCAACTATATAGTATGCGCAGTAATTATATTTATCCACTTACATTTATATCTCATGATTTATTCTCTTATATCTTATATCTCATTTTCACCATCATCTTACTGTAAGATTATTCGATTTGATGCATTATATTATGCAACTTATATTAAGAACCTTATCTTAATATCTTGTCACATTTCATGACATATATTTATAATTCCTAAGGTCTATTTTATATTAACCTTAGTTATAAACTCCACTCTCTCATTGAATATTATAACCCATACCTTTAATAAAAACTACATTATTGCCGAAAGGCATATGCATCAAATTCCTATTTCCATTAACTCCTAATACTTTTCCATTACTACAGTATTGCCACATATTTAATAAAAGTTATACATATCATACGTTATAACATTTTAACCTCGTATAAAGGTAGCTTATAGTTCACTAACTATATGTACGTATACGCCAACCTGTGATGAACACAAGAGAGTTGGTAAAACGTATCAGTCCACAGATGGACCAAGAGCGAAAGAACAATTCTACCGTAATACGGACATTACCAATACCTTCGCAACAATGAACGCGAATCAACACTGAACACATGAATAATTACCACCTGTGAGCACTACCTTACCAAGGAGTGCCATGTATGGTTATGTACAATTAATAGTGATCAACGTCAAGATTAAGTTTTATGTGTATTATCAATATCATACCAATTATGAAACAAGTCCTGAGTAGAAGAATGGCTACCGCCATTGGCGTCCCGCCATGTAAAGAAAATGATAAGTATCAATTTATGTTAAAGACATGGTTCACTACTGTGACGACTGTCAGTGATGAATGAACATGTAAGTTGAATCAATGACAACCACCTAAATCGATATTACAAAACACACAAACCAAACGCTAAATAGCGTAAATAAGCAAGTACCTAATGTACAATTAAGGGGCATAAACTCAGGAGACCGGGAACACCGACTCCAGTTACTTTCAAGGCATATTACTAACGTAACAATGTCTAAGTTAATATAATGAAGAAAAGGAGCTACGGTGCATACCGTAAGCAATGTAAATAACAATGATGAATTACTAACAGGCGCCAAACCGCGCACTTGAAAAATAAATAACTACAGTACAAGTAACTAGCACCAAACAATAAGTAACAACAGAGACATTACCTACTAGCTGAATACCAGGAGTATATACCAGCATGTATGTTAATCACTAATAGTGATAAATGTTCAGTCCTAGTGGACGAACCTGATCTTATGAGAAGTGGCATACAAGGATTCACTTATAATATTTGTAAAAGCAACTCATTTGCAGTACCATCAGTGAGAATGGTTGGGAAGTGAAGAGCCAAGATGCTCAAGTAATCATGCAATCTACAATACACCCAATTAAATGGGAGAGGAAACACATATAAAGCCTAAGTGTGAACCTACCCTACGCCGCATCGGGAGAAGGTAGGAAATTAATGACGTAGACCTGGAGGAAATAATTATGTATATACTCATGGAGATCGAGATAGGAGAACTGACGTTGCTACCTCAGCACCAATATTACGTAAACCGATTGCAACCATACAGACGAATCAACGTTTAACGTTTAACTGGTTAACAACCAAGTACTACCACTAATATGTTACTAAGGACATGAGTCCAGGGAACAAAAATAATGTTCCAACCACCTTACCACCATACTGCTAGAACATTAGAACCTACGACAAGATAACCGACATTGCGGACCAATCAACATCAAACTACAACAAGACATCCATCAAAAGGGGAGATTGACAAAAATACTTCACAATAGTCGTGTGACGGACGCTACCAGTTTACTAAACGAGACATGGGACGACCGCACTCCGATAGGAGCATGTGGGCCTGACAGACTTATTTATAAGTTAGTCAGGTAAGTAGTAATGTATCAGTATGGTACCCCATGCATGTAGACAAGTAGTGTTAGGAACACGAGAAGTAGTCAACTCCGTACTACGGACAGTGATGCAGATTACCTCGAAGATGGACGAGAAGAGCCGCAGTTAACCAATGGGCTAGAGAAACCAAGAACCTACAACACAGATAGCGACATACACAGTGAAGACAAGGAGACCCTTCAGAGATGACGAGGCAGACGACAGAAACAAGAAACCACTTTATGGACGAATAATACGTAGAACAATCATAAGGATCATGCAAGTTCTTGCAATCCAGAGGAAATCTACCAGATGATGTAAACATAAACGCGTGACTACGCAATGATGAGAGACAAGCTAAATGCTAGCAGATACCTTAAGAAGGAATAATGGACTTGGAATGTACCACTCACATGATGATTCGCTCATCTTATCTGTTTGACTCTTTAGATATTAGCTGCTGAGAGTTTACGCCTCTGCACTCTGTAGGACTGAGTGTTTTGGTATTGCACTTGTGCAGTTATTAATCTAGTAGAAATACAGAAAGATGCAATGGATATCAACAAGAGTGTGTATCAAAGATCTACAACAGTGTATTACCCTGGAACAAAACCACCAGGAGACAAGGATGACAATCATCATCTACGTGGACATGTAGGCGGTACGTCTTGGTATTACAAACAAGTGCAAAGAGCACCAAGTACTAACAAGAGCCAATGTCATATTATACCTCAAACTGAATATCAGTGGGAGAAGACACACGAATGTATGCTAGTGATCCAAATAAGAGGATACATAGTAATGAAAAGAGGAAATTGAGCCTATGTTCATGGGTCTGCACCTCATACAGAGCGAGTGGGCCCATTAGAACGAACTTGGAAGAGAGCACAAATACGTGCCTCACCCTTTATATATTTAAGAGCCCGAAGGGCTAGAGTCATACCCGTCTCTCTGATATGAGAATAATCTACTCCAAAGGTGAAAACACCACATGAGAGTTAGAGAACTCTATGAGAGCCAAGTATCCAGCGCTCCTTGTGGAGCGGCTGTGAATACTTGTGGGGTACGGGGGCGTAACCCTTTTTAAGGGGGAGAGCCTCTTGGCTGTGCACATGTTTTGCACTAAATTCTGTTATTTCGTATGCGCATACAATAGTTGTGGGTATGCGGGGCATACGATGTTGATTGTTGGACGTTGTTTGTTCATTTTGTTGGTGTTGTTTGGTACGCGGGGCGTACGTGGCTGTTTGTTGTGTGAGTTGTGCACTTGTATGTATGAATTGTATGAAATACTTAATGGCGTGTTTACACCCAGGTGTAGTACCTTCTTCATGATACTATGATATATACATTGTTGTACCTTGTAGACTGATTACTTAGAGTATCGCCGAGATACGAAACAAAAAAATTATATACGAAATGTGGAATGATGAAATGGTATGACACCTCGGGAGGTTGTTAGGATTGGTAGAACTGATAGGAAATGATGGTGCTGATGGATCACCTATATCCATATATGTTTGAATTAACGCCACAATTGAGGGCTATGTGCGGTATTCGCACAATACGATGTGTAAATGATATATCACATAGATATACATTATGGGATTATATGGGTAGTTATTAATACACCTATTTAAGTAAAGCGACTTCGGGACGAAGTCTTTTTAAGGGGGGTAGATTGAAATACCCCTACTTAATGAAACAAGATTTTAACATATAATTAACTACATTAAGGCCTAAACAATTAAACTATGAGGCCTTATGACGTAAGGTTTAAATTAAGGGGGGATATGTTACATTATCATGAGCGTGTAACAATTTGTGAACGAACGAACAATTAAATTTGGTGCGGGCATATACATGTCCGAAAATATGATGGCGTCATTTATTAATACAGTCACGTATATATATATATATATATATATATATATATGTACATATACACAACGTTACAATATTATAACGTTGTATATATAACTAAGACGCGGCAAATAAAATAGTCGTAACCGTATATGGGTAAGATCAAAAACGTGACATAACAAAAAAGTCGTAAAATATGTACATACTACTTACAACGCGACAGGTTAATATAGTCAAATATATACAAGGGATAAGCATGAATAATGCTGAAACAAAAAAGAAAAGAAAAGGAGCAAAGACGCTGCCGGTGAGGCTCGAACCCGAGACCTCCCGTACTTTCCCAGAGTGATTAACCGGTTGAGCTAGGCTCTAATTCAGTAGTAGATACCAACCATCTAAAACTAGAAGCCAGATTACTATTGTAACTACAAAAAAAAAAAAGAAACAGACAGTCCCACCTAAATACCACTGTCCGAGAACCTGTAATTAAGACAGGTCATCCTACTCCCGTTGTCAGTTTCAATACATTCCTTTAGAAACTGCAGACATACTAAATTATACCCAGATACCATACTTCCTTGTAATCGAGACTAGTCTTCAATTATCGATCTGCATCCCCCTCCCCTATGCTCAGTGATACCGTGAATCAAAATAAAACAGCAGCCTGAGCAGCAGCGCCTGCTCCCTGTTCAAGCACCCACGCCTCAGAACTTGAGCAGCCTAGCTTCACAAATCCCCTCCAGAATGTATAACTAACAGCAGTTTGGTAAATCCTCTAAGTCAGACCTTCTGCCTCTACCACATGAGTAAATCTCCATCTCAGTCCTTCTGTCTTCACCATTGCAGGCCACGACATGCAGAAACAAGTTTAAACCAGTGGCTGTTCTCTTACACGATGGTAAGCCAATGCCAAGATTACTTCCTTGCTCTCCCGTTTCTTTTCCCTTCCTGACCAATGTAAGCTCTATCTCTTCAGGATGGTAAAGCCTGCTGTACTCTACTACGATTATGTCTCAAAAAAAGAGGCTGATGAGAACCAGTGCTTCTCTGGTACGAATATATGCTCAGGTAGGTGATGAAACAACTAAATTAAGCATTTCCTCTGATTGTTGTCGCCTGAGTTCCCCACGAGCTACTAACCTCTGTTATTCTACCTGCATGGATTCCTTGTAGTACCCCTCCAGGAAAGGCACCAAAACCCCACGAATAGAAATCTCTGTATGACTCGACAGAAGGTAACAGCTCCCTCTCTGTCCAAAACAAAAGTCAGTTGCTCCCATCCATTACCTATGTCTTGCTCCTGTTCTGTCAAATCTAACCTTGGGTACTCTCTTCAGTTAGAGGCCTGAGAGTTTCACATTTGTCAAGAGTAGATCAGGGAGAACCAGCACCGAAACAAAGGAAAAAGGAAACCAAGGTATACAACTACACGAGTATTCTGTACAGTTTTAAAACTGTTTTCGTTCCTGTATAACTAAACTCCAGGGGAGTTATAAAAGTCCTAGCGATTTAATGTGTACCAAATACATTTCTAATGCACCTAACCAGTTTATAGTACCTTGGGAATGTTTAATAAGAAAAAAAAGAAGAGACAAAACAAAAGAAAACCACCTGATGCATTAAGGGTGGAGGAGTGCACTGAAGTTGTGTTTCAGTTTTTCTCTGTATTGCCGCTTTATAGGGAGTTTTCATGGGAGTTGACAGTGCTGTGTTGGGTTTTGGGAGTTTAGGGCTACGTTAGACACTTAACTAAGTAGTGGCTGACCTGAGAGTGTGAGGAAAACAGACAATCTGTTGAAACAGAAATAAAGAACTGAAGAAAATGCAAGGGTTGAGTCCAGTGCTATGTCCTTTGAAATCTGTATAGATATGTTTCAGTAGTGTAGTCCTTGACTAATTTGGGTTGTCTTAAAACTAACAAGAACCAAATATATGGCTATGTAGACAGACGAGTGGATATGAAAGATTGAAAATCAAACCCCTGAGTAAAGAAAATAGACAGAAGAGAGTACATCAGTTTCAAAGTTTCAGTTCCTAACTTTGTGTAAGAATAATTCTGTAACATCACTGGGATGTTCTTGGGTTGCCTTGAAGTCATAACCCCGATGAAATGCTTGAGCTATGTGGGGTAACAGAAACAGAATCAAGAACAAAAAAAAAAAAGAAACCAATAGGAGGTAACGAATCAGCCTCAGTTTCAGGTCGGATTCAGTTTCAGTTCTTAGGTTCTGAGATTCTTATTCCTGTATGAACCTACCTCAGTAGGGATAACCACATTGCTGAGAGTAATATTATGCCACCACACTTGACTAGGAAGCTAGGATACGAGGGGGGGAAAGATTGGGAACCAGGTTGGTGACCAACAGAATCTGAGAAAAAGTCACATGTGTGTTTTGCATTCTATCAGTTGCATACAGGAATTTCAGTGTAGTATCAGTATGTACTAAGTTGTTTTGAGCTAAAACCTTACCTAAAGACTTAACTAAGATGCCATAGATCAGCAGAGAGAGACAGCTAAGGCACCACCTTGGTAGCCTACCTCTAAAACAAATTTCATAACCAGAAAACGGAAACAAAGATCTGTCAAACTCCAGATCTGTTGCACTTTTCAGTAGTAATACAAAGCTGCTTTGGGTTGGTTCTTAAAGTTCAAAGTCTTGATAAGTAAATAACTGAGTGGGTACAACAACCAGGAGAAATTGTAAATGAGTATAGGAAGCAGACACAGAATAAATCGAGAGGAAGTATCAATTCTGATTTTTAGTGCAGGTTTAGAAAAAAATTGTATCTTGGTATAATTCTGTTGCAGGAGATCAGAGGGTTGTGTAACAGCTTAAAACTATATTGAAATACATAAACAGATCACTAACCAGTCGGGAAGTTAGGAGATGGGCTAGACAGCAGAAACTGAACAACAAAGGAAATTCACCAGTTTCACATTTCAGCTTCTTCCCAGCTTAGTGTTTTGAATTCTACAACATTAACAATATTGTCTTGGGATTTGCTGTGAGACTGAAACCTTAATCAGACACTTAATTGTGGCTAGGTAGTGAGGGGGAAAGTGAAACCCAGATCAATAGGTGAAAGAAAAACAGAAATATCAGTTTCAGGTTTCAGTCTTGTTTCAGATTTATCAGTTCCTAGTTCAGTATGAGGATGATACTGTAACGTTGCAAAATGGTTTGGGTTTGTTGAGAGTTAAAAACAAAGTTAAGACTTGTACTTAGACGGCTAGACAACCTAGAGGAATCATTGAAAGATTAAAACAGCAGCGAAATATATATAGATGTGCATATCAGTTTCCATGGTTTCAGACATCGATTCAGTTTTGCTTCAGGTCGTTAATATGTTGTTTCTGAGTTACTATGTTTCAGGTGAGGTATTTATTTAACTTCCTGTACAGGGGAGTTATGAGTTGTTTTTGGTTCAAACAATACTAAAAACATAACTAAGTGACTACAACAAGTAGGTGTAAAATGATAGTCAGTCTGTAAATAAGAGCATACATTAATTTCTGTTTTGGTTGCAGTTTCGGAAATTTTATTTCTGTATAACTGAATTTCAGAAGATGTAAAGGGTTTGTTTTGGCTTGATAATAAGTTTCAATCCTAGCTGAGACACTAAAACAGGATTGTAAACGGCTAGGAAAGAATCAAACAGAATACAAAAACAGAAAAGCAACCATAAGGCAATAACCACAACAGTTTCTGATATCAACTTCTGTAGGTTTTTGTACTTCAGTTGAGGGATACAGCAGTGAGGTGGTCGAGTGTTTGGGTTACTTTAAATTCGAAACATGGGTGGAACTCTGGACTAAACCAGTGAGTGTTTAGGCCTAGGTAGAAAGACAGATCATATCAAACAAAAAAAACAAAAAAAAAAAAAGAACCACAGCATAAATACCTCAGTAATGTAGGTTGTTTCGGTTCCTGTTAAAGTAATTCTCTGTACAGGTAAGTGTAGAAGCTAGGAGTATGTTTTGGTGGTTCAGTTCTTGGGTTAAATCATCAATAATACCATAGAAGGTTAGGCAGGTACCGACAGGAAAGTTAAACAGCACTTAGAGTAGTTAGAAACAGAAACAGGAAGGAATAGAGGTTGCTGTTCGGATGCTAGTAAAATATGAGCTTCTGTGCCACCATGTTGCAGGGGGTAATACTGAGTTATTGAAGAATCTAAGACATCCCCGATATAACTAAGTGAGCTTATGAAACTGTGGGTGGTATCATGCTACAAAAGTTTTGAGGTTCTGAGGTTAGGAGACGTACAACATATTATAAGTTAGGTGAAAGTTTTGTGAGTAATCAAATGGGATTAAGATACAATATGTGTAAAGTTTATAATGTATGAATGCAGTATGTTATAAAACAGGTGGTAAAATAGGAATGTTGAGAGTATGAGATTTGATGAGAAATGGAGTCAAGATATACACTAGCGACAACTATAACAAGGATTATAAAACTTTGGGTTATGTTTTAATAAAGTTTTGATGTTATAAACTTAAATATCTACAACACACTATTAGTATGTGGATATGTTGTGATCCATGAGAATCATATAAACAAGGAGTACAAATGTATAATGTGGTTACACTATATTCGGTACGTACATATAGTACCAAAGCTATATGTTATAAAGTTAATGACACATAAAGTAGCGTATTGTATAACATTATGGAACCAATTACATAATAATATTATGTGGCCACGAATATAGTTATTCAAACTGTTATGCTAGACGCATACACATATAAAACACGTATCAAGGAAATAAAGTTATACACTATAGTTATAACGGCATAAACTACCAAGGTTAGTATAAGACTTTGGTTTGATAAATAAACCCTAGTGAAGTACCATAAGTGTATAACGTAAGGTTCATACTCTAATGTAAACCAAGAACTAACTCACACAATGAGTAAGGGGTTTATAAAATAGTAAAAAGATACTTTAACTAGTAACAAAGTTTAAGTCTGGGGACATAGTACTAGTATTTCAAACGTTATTCGGAAATACCGAATTGTGTTGTCATATGGATTGACGCTTAGTGTTCCTCGTATTACTAGATCGCATTCCCGACGTACGCGCTCGGAGGCTCTAGTGGTCTGCACTGCACGAATCTAGTCAACGGTGTACGGTATGTAAAGGGATTTGATCCGAGTTGTCCTGAGGAATTCCTCGGGCTCGGATTTGTTTGATAAATAACTTGTGTGAATGTATGTATGTGATGTATGCATGTGATGTATGTGTATGATGTGTAGTTATGTTCATGCACTTGTTATTTATGCACGAACGTCCTACGGGACTAATACTACGTCGACTATAGATCGACTTATACAAAACTACATATGCGAAATGTGTGATTGTGACCACTGTTGCTTGACCTAATACGCTAAGTATTACAAGTATGTATTTATAACCTAAGTAAAATACTTAGGAACGGGACACGACATTGTCGGTCTCTAGAGCTTTGACTCGAACGTGAATGTTACCTAGAATAATTCTAGGCATGCGTAAGACCCATAGGGCAGCCAACAAATTAAGTGTTATACTCCATGACTAAAACTGTAACTGACTATCTAACTAACAAAGCTAACAGTGGAGTGTAAATGAATGTGATGATGTACCTTAATCCAGACAGTCACTGGCTGCTGGTCGCGCGTAGAGATCTCTTGGGATATCCCGTATCGGGTTTTCCCTAGTTAAATCCTGATCGAGCCTAGATAGATCGTCAGGCGGAGTGTGCTACCGTTGGCACCAGGCCCTTGGCCACCTAAATGGACGCCTTTACAAAGGCAAAGTGAATAAGTCCCAGAGTCTTCGGATGATCAGGGCAGTGAGCACCATTGTGTGTACGTGGGACTACTGTCCAAGTGTGTATATTTCGGGTTGTCCTAACTGACGCCCGACTGTGCTAACCTAAACAAACATATGTGAAGGCCCAGAGGGCCGAGTGATGTACCATGTGATGATGTTAATATACGATGAATGAGTTCATACTATGTGATGATATTAGTATACAATGAATGAGTTCTCAATGCCATTGTATTGCATGATGTATGACAGTAATGTGTATATCCATATATGACTGTTTGGATTGGATGAATGATTACATAATCATGCATGTTGTTACAGTATTTATTATATCTGTAAAATGACAAAGCATGAAATCAATCTAATATCAAGACGGTTAAAAATGACAAGTGACCAATAGGGTCCAGATCCGGCATACTCAGCGGCTATCGCTGATACTACACTTATTGCGCAGGTTGCTGAACACGTTGAAGCCGAAGTGCGGGGTTGGGTAGTTAGGACATTATTGATTTTTGATTTACCGTTCATACTTCGTTATGTATTAAATAATTCCACTGGGAAGGGGTTGTAAGATTTGGATTATGTTTAGATGCTCACAGTAGTTGTATTTTTGATACTTAGGTAGAAATGTAGATGGTATCTCGTTGTCACTGCGGATTGTATTTTTAGGTTTAATTTTTGTTAAGATGTTGTACTGCTACATCACTCGCATGGGCGAGTGGTGGCAAGTAACACCCATGTGAGTTCTATTAATGTAATTGCTTCCCTGTGAGACGCCTTTATTTCCTGTTCACGTGAGCGACTATTACGTAAATGTTATGAGGGGTGTTACAAAAGTGGTATCAGAGCGGAGTACCGCTCTGATGACGAGATACTAGGTTAAGACAGTGAGCTTAGGATTTGGGAAACTTGGGAAAACGTTTGTGAGGTACGAAACGTCTGTGTCTTAATGAAATCATGTGTTAGCAGAGCCTTTGGCCTGCAAGTGTTAGCCCTTGGGGCACACAAATGAGTTGATTGTGCTAGGGTGCGTTATTGAGAAGACGAACGGTGATGCCGACATTTATTGGTGATGTGAGCCAGAAGCTGGCCAAGGGCATAAAGGCCCGGGAACATTACCCCTGTTAAGGACCAGCTGAGAGCTCAGCCAGGAGGAGACACAAACATCATGAGTACATTGGCGACAACCCACTTGCATGTGGAAGTCCAGCACGAACTACCGCCGACAGTATCCCTCCCGCCACAACCCAATGAGTATAATACAACTAAGAAATATAATCCCCGAATATAGGGAAAAGGGCTACTAAGCCAACAGACCGTCTAAACACTCTCGCAGCGAATGAATAATTCCTGCTCCTGTAACACTAATACAACCTCAATGTCATACCTCCATTGACGACCAAGCGCCGTATCAATAAGCACTGCCAGAGGTGAGCGTCACTACTACTATAACATTGTGGAAAGGGTCACCCAAGAACATCAGGGCAGGCGGACCGGGAGCACCATGAACTCCGCGAGACCGTTGCCCGTAATGAGACCTTTAATCACCAGACTGTAAGAAGAAATTACCTTAAGAACGTGGAGGAACTTTGTGAGAATACCGCCCTGTTATGAACAGACTTCAATCCTAAACTTGTGTACACACAATACAGTGACACTAGGACCCTGTCGTGGCGGTACCTGCAGGGAGACAAAGCCCAAACGATTACGCTATTATAAATATAATGTGAGGGAGACTTGATTATTCAAATGACAATGTGGTCAGGAAAATTTCCCAAATACAAATACCGTCTTATTCATGAACAATCCTTCTGACAATACTTAAACAAACCAATGCAGCAGCGAGGCAAACAAGTCGGGAACCGACAACTCTACTTGCATGGTGCGCTTGCCACTGCAAGCGCTGATTTAAACAATGTACTAATAATTTCGTCTACCCCGCGCACTTGCTACTGCAAGTGCTGCAAACAATTACGACTGCAGTTACCACTGCTATTATCGTACAAACGAATACTGCAAACTGCGTAGACCTATGGTACGACCCACCATGGCTACCAATAATCACCAAACAATTGTTACACCTCTAGTATAAACTACATAACTACAAATGTCACAATAAACCGGACCTAGATACGAGGCCTACAACCTCTGAAGGACCTGACTAGTCCGACAACGCAATAAAAATGGCACCCCAGCCATAATAACTTATAACTACTGAACGAGAACAAATGCAATGACACAGGACTAAGAGCAAATAGTACATAGATAATTATCAAGCATTCATGGCTGAATTGGAGAGTTGAACGGTGAAAAACCTGATTCCCGGGGATCAAGGGAAAACCACCACAAAGGGTGGGGGGAAAGGGTTAGGTGTGCAAACACTGGTGCTGATCACACCAGAGATCGTATGACTCCTGAAACTCTTCACAAGTTGCCAAAATTAATTATAGTAAGGATAAACAAGACTGCAGTATCCTAGTTACAAACAACTAGCAAAGGAAACTTGCGATTAACTGCTACGTTTATTATATATATATATACAATATATATTAAATCATACAAAAAAACTATGAAGAGAATACGATCGTATAACGAACACTGCCTACAACCTCCAACTATATAGTATGCGCAGTAATTATATTTATCCACTTACATTTATATCTCATGATTTATTCTCTTATATCTTATATCTCATTTTCACCATCATCTTACTGTAAGATGATTATTCGATTTGATGCTTATATTATGCAACTTATATTAAGAACCTTATCTTAATATCTTTCACATTCATGACATATATTTATAATTCCTAAGGTCTATTTTATATTAACCTTAGTTATAAACTCCACTCTCTCATTGATATTATAACCCATACCTTTAATAAAAACTACATTATTGCCGAAGGCATATGCATCAAATTCCTATTTCCATTAACTCCTAATACTTTCCATTACTACAGTATTGCCACATATTTAATAAAATGTTATACATATAAATCACGTTATAACATTTTAACCTCGTAATAAAGGTACTTATAGTTCACTAACTAATGTACGTATACGCCAACCTGTGATGAACACAAGAGAGTTGGTAAAACGTATCAGTCCACAGATGGACCAAGAGCGAAAAGAACAATTCTACCGTAATACGGACATTACCAATCCTTCGCAACAATGAACGCGAATCAACACTGAACACATGAATAATTACCACCTGTGAGCACTACCTTTACCAAGGAGTGCCATGTATGTTTAGTACAATTAATAGTGATCAACGTCAGATTAAGTTTTATGTGTATTATCAATATCATACCAATTATGAACAAGTCCTGAGTAGAAGAAGGCTAACCTACCGCCATTGGCGTCCCGCCATGTAAAGAAAATGATAAGTATCAATTATGTTAAAGACATGTTCGTTCACTACTGTGACGACTGTCAGTGATGATGAACATTGTAAGTTGAATCAATGACAACCACCTAAATCGATATTTACAAAACACACAACCAAACGCTAATAGCGTAAATAAGCAAGTACCTAATGTACAATTAAGGGGCATAACTCAGGAGACCGGGAACCCGAATCCAGTTACCTTTCAAGGCATATTACTAACGTAACAATGTCTAAGTTAAATATAAGAAAGGAGCTACGGTGCATACCGTAAGCAATGTAAATAACAATGATGAATTACTAACAGGCGCCAAACCGCGCACTTGAAAAATAATAACTACAGTTACAAGTAACTAGCACCAAACATAAGTAACAACAGAGACATTACCTCTACTGAATACCAGGAGTATATACCAGCATGTAATGTTAATCACTAATAGTGATAAATGTTCAGTCCTAGTGGACGAACCTGATCTTATGAGAAGTGGCATACAAGATTCACTTATAATATTTGTAAAAGCAACTCATTGCAGTACCATCATGAGAATGGTTGGGAAGTGAGAGCCAAGATGCTCAAGTAATCATGCAATCTACAATACACCCAATTAATGGGAGAGGAAACCATATAAATGCTAAGTGTGAGAACCTACCCTACGCCGCATCGGGAAGCATAGGTAGGAAATTATAAATGATTACCTGGAGGAATAATTATGTATATACTCATGGAGATCGAGATAGGAGAACTGACGTTGCTACCCACACCAATATTACGTAACCACAATGCAAACATACAGAAACGAATCAAAAATCCACGTTAACATTCTACTGGTTAACAACCAAGTACTAAAACCACTAATATGTTACTAAGGACATGAGTCCAGGGAACAAAATAATGTTCCAACCACCTTACCACCATACTGCTAGAACATTAGAATCTACGACAAGATAACGACATTGCGGACCATCAACATCAAACTACAACAAGGACATCCATCAAAAGGGGAGATTGACAAAAGAATACTTCACGATAGTCGTGTGACGGACGCTACCAGTTTACTAAACGAGACATGGGACGACCGCACTCCGAGAGGAGCATGTGGGCCTGACAGACTCATTTATAGGTTAGTCAGGTAAGTAGTAATGTATCAGTATGGTACCCCATGCATGTAGACAAGTAGTGTTAGGAACACGAGAAGTAGTCAACTCCGTACTACGGACAGTGATGCAGATTACCTCGAAGATGGACGAGAGAGCCGCAGTTAACCAATGGGCTAGAGAAACCAAGAACCTACAACACAGAATAGCGGACAATACACAGTGAAGACAAGGAGACCCTTCAGAGATGACGAGGCAGACGACAGAAACAAGAAACCACTTTATGGACGAATAATACGTAGAACAATCATAAGGATCATGCAAGTTCTTGCAATCCAGAGGAAATCTACCAGATGATGTAAACATAAACGCGTGACTACGCAATGATGAGAGACAAGCTAAATGCTAGCAGATACCTTAAGAAGGAATAATGGACTTGGAATGTACCACTCACATGATGATTCGCTCATCTTATCTGTTGACTCTTTAGATATTAGCTGCTGAGAGTTTACACCTCTGCACTCTGTAGGACTGAGTGTTTTGGTATTGCACTTGTGCAGTTATTAATCTAGTGGAAATACAGAAAGATGCAATGGATATCAACAAGAGTGGTATCAAAGATCTACAACAATGTATTACCCTGGAACAAAACCACCAGGAGACACGGATGACAATCATCATCTACGCGGACGTATAGGCTGGTACGTCTTGGTATTACCAAGACAAGTGCAAAGAGCACCAAGTACTAACAAGAGCCAATGTCATATTAACCTCAAACTGAATATCAGTGGGAGAAGACACACGAATGTATGTTAGTGATCCAAATAAAAGGATACACAGTAATGAAAAGAGGGAAATTGAGCCTATGTTCATGGGTTTGCACCTCATACAGAGCGAATGGGCCCATTAGAACGAACTAGGAAGAGAGCACAAATACGTGCCTCATCCTTTATATATATTTAAGAGCCCGAAGGGGCTAGAGTCATACCCGTCTCTCTGATATGAGAATAATCTACTCCGAAGGTGAAAACACCACATGAGAGTTAGAGAACTCTATGAGAGCCAAGTATCCAGCGCTCCTTGTGGAGCGGCTGTCGAATACTTGGGGGTACGGGGGCGTAACCCTTTTTAAGGGGGTAGAGCCTCTTGGTGTGCACATGTTTGCACTAAATTCTGTTATTTCGTATGCAGAGCATACAATAGTTGTGGGTATGCGGGGCATACGATGTTGATTGTTGGACGTTGTTTGTTCATTTTGTTGGTGTTGTTTGGTACGCGGGGCGTACGTGGCTGATTTGTTGTGTGAGTTGTGCACTTGTATGTATGAATTGTATGAAATACTTAATGGCGTGTTTACACCCAGGTGTAGTACCTTCTTCATGATACTATGATATATACATTGTTGTACCTTGTAGACTGATTACTTAGAGTATCGCCGAGATACGAAACAAAAAAAATTATATACGAAATGTGGAATGATGAAATGGTATGACACCTCGGGGAGGTTGTTAGGATTGGTAGAACTGATAGGAAATGATGGTGCTGATGGATCACCTATATCCATATATGTTTGAATTAACGCCACAATTGAGGGCTATGTGCGGTATTCGCACAATACGATGTGTAAATGATATATCACATAGATATACATTATGGGATTATATGGGTAGTTATTAATACACCTATTTAAGTAAAGCGACTTCGGGACGAAGTCTTTTTAAGGGGGGTAGATTGAAATACCCCTACTTAATGAAACAAGATTTTAACATATAATTAACTACATTAAGGCCTAAACAATTAAACATATGAGGCCTTATGACGTAAGGTTTAAATTAAGGGGGGATATGTTACATTATCATGAGCGTGTAACAATTTGTGAACGAACGAACAATTAAATTTGGTGCGGGCATATACATGTCCGAAAATATGATGGCGTCATTTATTAATACAGTCACGTATATATATATATATGTACATATACACAACGTTACAATATTATAACGTTGTATATATAACTAAGACGCGGCAAATAAAATAGTCGTAACCGTATATGGGTAAGATCAAAAACGTGACATAACAAAAAGTCGTATAATATATGTACATACTACTTACAACGCGACAGGTTAATATAGTCAAATATATACAAGGGATAAGCATGAATAATGCTGAAACAAAAAAAGAAAAGAAAAGGAGCAAAGACGCTGCCGGTGAGGCTTGAACCCGAGACCTCCCGTACTTTCCCAGAGTGGTTAACCGGTTGAGCTAGGCTCTAATTCAGTAGTAGATACCAACCATCTAAAACTAGAAGCCAGATTACTATTGTAACTACACAAAAAAAAAAAAGAAACAGACAGTCCCACCTAAATACCACTGTCCGAGAACCTGTAATTAAGACAGGTCATCCTACTCCCGTTGTCAGTTTCAATACATTCCTTTAGAAACTGCAGACATACTAAATTATACCCAGATACCATACTTCCTTGTAATCGAGACCAGTCTTCAATTATCGATCTGCATTCCCCTCCCCTATGCTCAGTGATACCGTGAATCAAAATAAAACAGCAGCCTGAGCAGCAGCGCCTGCTCCCTGTTCAAGCACCCACGCCTCAGAACTTGAGCAGCCTAGCTTCACAAATCCCCTCCAGAATGTATAACTAACAGCAGTTGGTAAATCCTCTAAGTCAGACCTTCTGCCTCTACCACATGAGTAAATCTCCATCTCAGTCCTTCTGTCTTCACCATTGCAGGCCACGACATGCAGAAACAAGTTTAAACCAGTGGCTGTTCTCTTACACGATGGTAAGCCAATGCCAAGATTACTTCCTTGCTCTCCCGTTTCTTTTCCCTTCCTGACCAATGTAAGCTCTATCTCTTCAGGATGGTAAAGCCTGCTGTACTCTACTACGATTATGTCTCAAAAAAAGAGGCTGATGAGAACCAGTGCTTCTCTGGTACGAATATATGCTCAGGTAGGTGATGAAACAACTAAATTAAGCATTTCCTCTGATTGTTGTCGCCTGAGTTCCCCACGAGCTACTAACCTCTGTTATTCTACCTGCATGGATTCCTTGTAGTACCCCTCCAGGAAAGGCACCAAAACCCACGAATAGAAATCTCTGTATGACTCGACAGAAGGTAACAGCTCCCTCTCTGTCCAAAACAAAAGTCAGTTGCTCCCATCCATTACCTATGTCTTGCTCCTGTTCTGTCAAATCTAACCTTGGGTACTCTCTTCAGTTAGAGGCCTGAGAGTTTCACATTTGTCAAGAGTAGATCAGGGAGAACCAGCACCGAAACAAAGGAAAAAGGAAACCAAGGTATACAACTACACGAGTATTCTGTACAGTTTTAAAACTGTTTTCGTTCCTGTATAACTAAACTCCAGGGGAGTTATAAAAGTCCTAGCGATTTAATGCTGTACCAAATACATTTCTAATGCACCTAACCAGTTTATAGTACCTTGGGAATGTTTAATAAGAAAAAAAAAGAAGAGACAAAACAAAAGAAAACCACCTGATGCATTAAGGGTGGAGGAGTGCACTGAAGTTGTGTTTCAGTTTTTCTCTGTATTGCCGCTTTTATAGGGAGTTTTCATGGGAGTTGACAGTGCTGTGTTGGGTTTTGGGAGTTTAGGGCTACGTTAGACACTTAACTAAGTAGTGGCTGACCTGAGAGTGTGAGGAAAACAGACAATCTGTTGAAACAGAAATAAAGAACTGAAGAAAATGCAAGGGTTGAGTCCAGTGCTATGTCCTTTGAAATCTGTATAGATATGTTTCAGTAGTGTAGTCCTTGACTAATTTGGGTTGTCTTAAAACTAACACAGAACCAAAATATATGGCTATGTAGACAGACGAGTGGATATGAAAGATTGAAAATCAAACCCCTGAGTAAAGAAAATAGACAGAAGAGAGTACATCAGTTTCAAAGTTTCAGTTCCTAACTTCTGTGTAAGAATAATTCTGTAACATCACTGGGATGTTCTTGGGTTGCCTTGAAGTCATAACCCCGATGAAATGCTTGAGCTATGTGGGGTAACAGAAACAGAATCAAGAACAAAAAAAAAAGAAACCAATAGGAGGTAACGAATCAGCCTCAGTTTCAGGTCGGATTCAGTTTCAGTTCTTAGGTTCTGAGATTCTTATTCCTGTATGAACCTACCTCAGTAGGGATAACCACATTGCTGAGAGTAATATTATGCCACCACACTTGACTAGGAAGCTAGGATACGAGGGGGGGAAAGATTGGGAACCAGGTTGGTGACCAACAGAATCTGAGAAAAAGTCACATGTGCTGTTTTGCATTCTATCAGTTGCATACAGGAATTTCAGTGTAGTATCAGTATGTACTAAGTTGTTTTGAGCTAAAACCTTACCTAAAGACTTAACTAAGATGCCATAGATCAGCAGAGAGAGACAGCTAAGGCACCACCTTGGTAGCCTACCTCTAAAACAAATTTCATAACCAGAAAACGGAAACAAAGATCTGTCAAACTCCAGATCTGTTGCACTTTTCAGTAGTAATACAAAGCTGCTTTGGGTTGGTTCTTAAAGTTCAAAGTCTTGATAAGTAAATAACTGAGTGGGTACAACAACCAGGAGAAATTGTAAATGAGTATAGGAAGCAGACACAGAATAAATCGAGAGGAAGTATCAATTCTGATTTTTAGTGCAGGTTTAGAAAAAAATTGTATCTTGGTATAATTCTGTTGCAGGAGATCAGAGGGTTGTGTAACAGCTTAAAACTATATTGAAATACATAAACAGATCACTAACCAGTCGGGAAGTTAGGAGATGGGCTAGACAGCAGAAACTGAACAACAAAGGAAATTCACCAGTTTCACATTTCACTTGCTTCTTCCCAGCTTAGTGTTTTGAATTCTACAACATTAACAATATTGTCTTGGGATTTGCTGTGAGACTGAAACCTTAATCAGACACTTAATTCAGTGGCTAGGTAGTGAGGGGGAAAGTGAAACCCAGATCAATAGGTGAAAGAAAAACAGAAATATCAGTTTCAGGTTTCAGTCTTGTTTCAGATTTATCAGTTCCTAGTTCAGTATGAGGATGATACTGTAACGTTGCAAAATGGTTTGGGTTTGTTGAGAGTTAAAAACAAAGTTAAGACTTGTACTTAGACGGCTAGACAACCTAGAGGAATCATTGAAAGATTAAAACAGCAGCGAAATATATATAGATGTGCATATCAGTTTCCATGGTTTCAGACATCGATTCAGTTTTGCTTCAGGTCGTTAATATGTTGTTTCTGAGTTACTATGTTTCAGGTGAGGTATTTATTTAACTTCCTGTACAGGGGAGTTGTAGAGTTGTTTTGTGGTTCAAACAATACTAAAAACATAACTAAGTGACTACAACAAGTAGGTGTAAAATGATAGTCAGTCTGTAAATAAGAGCATACATTAATTTCTGTTTTGGTTGCAGTTTCGGAAATTTTATTTCTGTATAACTGAATTTCAGAAGATGTAAAGGGTGTTGTTTTGGCTTGATAATAAGTTTCAATCCTAGCTGAGACACTAAAACAGGATTGTAAACGGCTAGGAAAGAATCAAACAGAATACAAAAACAGAAAAGCAACCATAAGGCAATAACCACAACAGTTTCTGATATCAACTTCTGTAGGTTTTTGTACTTCAGTTGAGGGATACAGCAGTGAGGTGGTCGAGTGTTTGGGTTACTTTAAATTCGAAACATGGGTGGAACTCTGGACTAAACCAGTGAGTGTTTAGGCCTAGGTAGAAAGACAGATCATATCAAACAAAAAAAACAAAAAAAAAACAGAAGAGAACCACAGCATAAATACCTCAGTAATGTAGGTTGTTTCGGTTCCTGTTAAAGTAATTCTCTGTACAGGTAAGTGTAGAAGCTAGGAGTATGTTTTGGTGGTTCAGTTCTTGGGTTAAATCATCAATAATACCATAGAAGGTTAGGCAGGTACCGACAGGAAAGTTAAACAGCACTTAGAGTAGTTAGAAACAGAAACAGGAAGGAATAGAGGTTGCTGTTCGGATGCTAGTAAAATATGAGCTTCTGTGCCACCATGTTGCAGGGGGTAATACTGAGTTATTGAAGAATCTAAGACATCCCCGATATAACTAAGTGAGCTTATGAAACTGTGGGTGGTATCATGCTACAAAGTTTTGAGGTTCTGAGGTTAGGAGACGTACAACATATTATAAGTTAGGTGAAAGTTTTGTGAGTAATCAAATGGGGATTAAGATACAATATAGTGTAAAGTTTATAATGTATGATGAATGCAGTATGTTATAAAACAGGTGGTAAAATAGGAATGTTGAGAGTATGAGATTTGATGAGAAATGGAGTCAAGATATACACTAGCGACAACTATAACAAGGATTATAAAACTTTGGGTTATGTTTTAATACAAGTTTTGATGTTATAAACTTAAATATCTACAACACGCTATTAGTATGTGGATATGTTGTGATCCATGAGAATCATATAAACAAGGAGTACAAATGTATAATGTGGTTACACTATATTCGGTACGTACATATAGTACCAAAGCTATATGTTATAAAGTTAATGACACATAAAGTAGCGTATTGTATAACATTATGGAACCAATATAACACATAATAATATTATGTGGCCACGAATATAGTTATTCAAACTGTTATGCTAGACGCATACACATATATAAACACGTATCAAGGAAATAAAGTTATACACTATAGTTATAACGGCATAAACTACCAAGGTTAGTATAAGACTTTGGTTTGATAAATAAACCCTAGTGAAGTACCATAAGTGTATAACGTAAGGTTCATACTCTAATGTAAACCAAGAACTAACTCACACAATGAGTAAGGGGTTTATAAAATAGTAATAAAGATACTTTAACTAGTAACAAAGTTTAAGTCTGGGGACATAGTACTAGTATTTCAAACGTTATTCGGAAATACCGAATTGTGTTGTCATATGGATTGACGCTTAGTGTTCCTCGTATTACTAGATCGCATTCCCGACGTACGCGCTCGGAGGCTCTAGTGGTCTGCACTGCACGAATCTAGTCAACGGTGTACGGTATGTAAAGGGATTTGATCCGAGTTGTCCTGAGGAATTCCTCGGGCTCGGATTTGTTTGATAAATAACTTGTGTGAATGTATGTATGTGATGTATGCATGTGATGTATGTGTATGATGTGTAGTTATGTTCATTGCATTGTTTTTATGCACGAACGTCCTACGGGACTAATACTACGTCGACTATAGATCGACTTATACAAAACTACATATGCGAAATGTGTGATTGTGACCACTGTTGCTTGACCTAATACGCTAAGTATTACAAGTATGTATTTATAACCTAAGTAAAATACTTAGGAACGGGACACGACATTGTCGGTCTCTAGAGCTTTGACTCGAACGTGAATGTTACCTAGAATAATTCTAGGCATGCGTAAGACCCATAGGGCAGCCAACAAATTAAGTGTTATACTCCATGACTAAAACTGTAACTGACTATCTAACTAACAAAGCTAACAGTGGAGTGTAAATGAATGTGATGATGTACCTTAATCCAGACAGTCACTGGCTGCTGGTCGCGCGTAGAGATCTCTTGGGATATCCCGTATCGGGTTTTCCCTAGTTAAATCCTGATCGAGCCTAGATAGATCGTCAGGCGGAGTGTGCTACCGTTGGCACCAGGCCCTTGGCCACCTAAATGGACGCCTTTACAAAGGCAAAGTGAATAAGTCCCAGAGTCTTCGGATGATCAGGGCAGTGAGCACCATTGTGTGTACGTGGGACTACTGTCCAAGTGTGTATATTTCGGGTTGTCCTAACTGACGCCCGACTGTGCTAACCTAAACAAACATATGTGAAGGCCCAGAGGGCCGAGTGATGTACCATGTGATGATTAATATACGATGAATGAGTTCATACTATGTGATGATATTAGTATACAATGAATGAGTTCTCAATGCCATTGTATTGCATGATGTATGACAGTAATGTGTATATCCATATATGACTGTTTGGATTGGATGAATGATTACATAATCATGCATGTTGTTACAGTATTTATTATATCTGTAAAATGACAAAGCATGAAATCAATCTAATATCAAGACGGTTAAAAATGACAAGTGACCAATAGGGTCCAGATCCGGCATACTCAGCGGCTATCGCTGATACTACACTTATTGCGCAGGTTGCTGAACACGTTGAAGCCGAAGTGCGGGGTTGGGTAGTTAGGACATTATTGATTTTGGATTTACCGTTCATACTTCGTTATGTATTAAATAATTCCACTGGGAAGGGGTTGTAAGATTTGGATTATGTTTAGATGCTCACAGTAGTTGTATTTTGATACTTAGGTAGAAATGTAGATGGTATCTCGTTGTCACTGCGGATTGTATTTTTAGGTTTAATTTTTGTTAAGATGTTGTACTGCTACATCACTCGCATGGGCGAGTGGTGGCAAGTAACACCCATGTGAGTTCTATTAATGTAATTGCTTCCGCTGTGAGACGCCTTTATTTCCTGTTCACGTGAGCGACTATTACGTAAATGTTATGAGGGGTGTTACAAAAGTGGTATCAGAGCGGAGTACCGCTCTGATGACGAGATACTAGGTTAAGACAGTGAGCTTAGGATTTGGGAAACTTGGGAAAACGTTTGTGAGGTACGAAACGTCTGTGTCTTAATGAAATCATGTGTTAGCAGAGCCTTTGGCCTGCAAGTGTTAGCCCTTGGGGCACACAAATGAGTTGATTGTTTAGGGTGCGTTATTGAGAAGACGAATGGTGATGCCGACATTATTGGTGATGTGAGCCAGAAGCTGGCCAAGGGCATAAAGGCCCGGGAACATTACCCCTGTTAAGGACCAGCTGAGAGCTCAGCCAGGAGGAGACACAAACATCATGAGTACATTGGCGACAACCCACTTGCATGTGGAAGTCCAGCACGAACTACCGCCGACAGTATCCCTCCCGCCACAACCCAATGAGTATAATACAACTAAGAAATATAATCCCCGAATATAGGGAAAAGGGCTACTAGCCAACAGACCGTCCAAACACTCTCGCAGCGAATGAATAATTCCTGCTCCTGTAACACTAATACAACCTCAATGTCATACCTCCATTGACGACCAAGCGCCGTATCAATAAGCACTGCCAGAGGTGAGCGTCACTACTACTATAACAGCGTGGAAAGGGTCACCAAGAACATCAGGGCAAGCGGACCGGGAGCACCATGAACTCCGCAGACCGTGCCGTAATGAGACCTTTAATCACCAGACTGTAAAGAAATTACCTTAAGAACGTGGAGGAACTTTGTGAGAATACCGCCCTGTTATGAACAGACTTCAATCCTAAACTTGTGTACACACAATACAGTGACACTAGGACCCTGTCGTGGCGGTACCTGCAGGGAGACAAAGCCCAAACGATTACGCTATTATAAATATAATGTGAGGGAGGACTTGATTATTCAAATGACAATGTGGTCAGGAAAATTTCCCAAATACAAATACCGTCTTATTCATGAACAATCCTTCTGACAATACTTAAACAACCAATGCAGCAGCGAGGCAAACAAGTCGGGAACCGACAACTCTACTTGCATGGTGCGCTTGCCACTGCAAGCGCTGATTTAAACAATGTACTAATATTCGTCTACCCGCGCACTTGCTACTGCAAGTGCTGCAAACAATTACGACTGCAGTTACCACTGCCATTATCGTACAAACGAATACTGCAAACTGCGTAGACCTATGGTACGACACCATGGCTACCAATAACCACCAAACAATTGTACACCTCTAGTATAAACTACATAACTACAATTGTCACAATAAACCACTAAGATACGAGGCCTACAACCTCTGAAGGACCTGACGAGTCCGACTAACGCAATAAAAATGGCACACCAGCCATAATAACTTATAACTACTGAACGAGAACAAATGCAATGACACAGACTAAGAGCAAAGATAACATAATTTAATTATCAAGCATTCAATGGCTGAATTGGAAGTGGACGGTGAAACCTGATTCCCGGGGATCAAGGGAAAACCAACCACAAATTGGGGTGAAAGGTTAGTGCAACACTGGTGCTGATCACACCAGAGTCGTATGACTCCTGAAACTCTTCACAAGTTGCCAAAATTAATTATAGTAAGGATAAACAAGACTGCAGTATCCTAGTTACAAACAACTAGCAAAGGAAACTTGCGATTAACTGCTACGTTATATATATATATATACATATATATATTAAATCATACAAATAAAACTATGAAGAGAATACGATCGTATAACGAACACTGCCATACAACCTCCAACTATATAGTATGCGCAGTAATTATATTTATCCACTTACATTTATATCTCATGATTTATTCTCTTATATCTTATATCTCATTTTCACCATCATCTTACTGTAAGATGATTATTCGATTTGATGCATTATATTATGCAACTTATATTAAGAACCTTATCTTAATATCTTGTCACATTTCATGACATATATTTATAATTCCTAAGGTCTATTTTATATTAACCTTAGTTATAAACTCCACTCTCTCATTGAATATTATAACCCATACCTTTAATAAAAACTACATTATTGCCGAAAGGCATATGCATCAAATTCCTATTTCCATTAACTCCTAATACTTTTCCATTACTACAGTATTGCCACATATTTAATAAAATGTTATACATATCATACGTTATAACATTTTAACCTCGTAATAAAGGTAGCTTATAGTTCACTAACTATATGTACGTATACGCCAACCTGTGATGAACACAAGAGAGTTGGTAAAACGTATCAGTCCACAGATGGACCAAGAGCGAAAAGAACAATTCTACCGTAATACGGACATTACCAATACCTTCGCAACAATGAACGCGAATCAACACTGAACACATGAATAATTACCACCTGTGAGCACTACCTTTACCAAGGAGTGCCATGTATGGTTATGTACAATTAATAGTGATCAACGTCAAGATTAAGTTTTATGTGTATTATCAATATCATACCAATTATGAAACAAGTCCTGAGTAGAAGAATGGCTACCGCCATTGGCGTCCCGCCATGTAAAGAAAATGATAAGTATCAATTTATGTTAAAGACATGTCGTTCACTACTGTGACGACTGTCAGTGATGAATGAACATGTAAGTTGAATCAATGACAACCACCTAAATCGATATTACAAAACACACAAACCAAACGCTAAATAGCGTAAATAAGCAAGTACCTAATGTACAATTAAGGGGCATAAACTCAGGAGACCGGGAACACCGACTCCAGTTACCTTTCAAGGCATATTACTAACGTAACAATGTCTAAGTTAATATAATGAAGAAAAGGAGCTACGGTGCATACCGTAAGCAATGTAAATAACAATGATGAATTACTAACAGGCGCCAAACCGCGCACTTGAAAAATAAATAACTACAGTTACAAGTAACTAGCACCAAACAATAAGTAACAACAGAGACATTACCTACTAGCTGAATACCAGGAGTATATACCAGCATGTAATGTTAATCACTAATAGTGATAAATGTTCAGTCCTAGTGGACGAACCTGATCTTATGAGAAGTGGCATACAAGGATTCACTTATAATATTTGTAAAAGCAACTCATTTGCAGTACCATCAGTGAGAATGGTTGGGAAGTGAAGAGCCAAGATGCTCAAGTAATCATGCAATCTACAATACACCCAATTAAATGGGAGAGGAAACACATATAAATGCCTAAGTGTGAGAACCTACCCTACGCCGCATCGGGAAGCATAGGTAGGAAATTATAATGATTAGACCTGGAGGAAATAATTATGTATATACTCATGGAGATCGAGATAGGAGAACTGACGTTGCTACCTCAGCACCAATATTACGTAAACCAATTGCAACCATACAGACGAATCAACGTTTAACGTCTAACTGGTTAACAACCAAGTACTACCACTAATATGTTACTAAGGACATGAGTCCAGGGAACAAAAATAATGTTCCAACCACCTTACCACCATACTGCTAGAACATTAGAATCTACGACAAGATAACCGACATTGCGGACCAATCAACATCAAACTACAACAAGGACATCCATCAAAAGGGGAGATTGACAAAAGAATACTTCACGATAGTCGTGTGACGGACGCTACCAGTTTACTAAACGAGACATGGGACGACCGCACTCCGAGAGGAGCATGTGGGCCTGACAGACTCATTTATAGGTTAGTCAGGTAAGTAGTAATGTATCAGTATGGTACCCCATGCATGTAGACAAGTAGTGTTAGGAACACGAGAAGTAGTCAACTCCGTACTACGGACAGTGATGCAGATTACCTCGAAGATGGACGAGAAGAGCCGCAGTTAACCAATGGGCTAGAGAAACCAAGAACCTACAACACAGAATAGCGGACAATACACAGTGAAGACAAGGAGACCCTTCAGAGATGACGAGGCAGACGACAGAAACAAGAAACCACTTTATGGACGAATAATACGTAGAACAATCATAAGGATCATGCAAGTTCTTGCAATCCAGAGGAAATCTACCAGATGATGTAAACATAAACGCGTGACTACGCAATGATGAGAGACAAGCTAAATGCTAGCAGATACCTTAAGAAGGAATAATGGACTTGGAATGTACCACTCACATGATGATTCGCTCATCTTATCTGTTGACTCTTTAGATATTAGCTGCTGAGAGTTTACACCTCTGCACTCTGTAGGACTGAGTGTTTTGGTATTGCACTTGTGCAGTTATTAATCTAGTGGAAATACAGAAAGATGCAATGGATATCAACAAGAGTGTGTATCAAAGATCTACAACAATGTATTACCCTGGAACAAAACCACCAGGAGACACGGATGACAATCATCATCTACGTGGACGTGTAGACTGGTACGTCTTGGTATTACCAAGACAAGTGCAAAGAGCACCAAGTACTAACAAGAGCCAATGTCATATTATACCTCAAACTGAATATCAGTGGGAGAAGACACACGAATGTATGTTAGTGATCCAAATAAAAGGATACACAGTAATGAAAAGAGGGAAATTGAGCCTATGTTCATGGGTTTGCACCTCATACAGAGCGAATGGGCCCATTAGAACGAACTAGGAAGAGAGCACAAATACGTGCCTCACCCTTATATATATTTAAGAGCCCGAAGGGGCTAGAGTCATACCCGTCTCTCTGATATGAGAATAATCTACTCCGAAGGTGAAAACACCACATGAGAGTTAGAGAACTCTATGAGAGCCAAGTATCCAGCGCTCCTTGTGGAGCGGCTGTCGAATACTTGTGGGGTACGGGGGCGTAACCCTTTTTAAGGGGGGTAGAGCCTCTTGGCTGTGCACATGTTTGCACTAAATTCTGTTATTTCGTATGCAGAGCATACAATAGTTGTGGGTATGCGGGGCATACGATGTTGATTGTTGGACGTTGTTTGTTCATTTTGTTGGTGTTGTTTGGTACGCGGGGCGTACGTGGCTGATTTGTTGTGTGAGTTGTGCACTTGTATGTATGAATTGTATGAAATACTTAATGGCGTGTTTACACCCAGGTGTAGTACCTTCTTCATGATACTATGATATATACATTGTTGTACCTTGTAGACTGATTACTTAGAGTATCGCCGAGATACGAAACAAAAAAAATTATATACGAAATGTGGAATGATGAAATGGTATGACACCTCGGGAGGTTGTTAGGTTGTTAGGAGTAGAACTGATAGGAAATGATGGTGCTGATGGATCACCTATATCCATATATGTTTGAATTAACGCCACAATTGAGGGCTATGTGCGGTATTCGCACAATACGATGTGTAAATGATATATCACATAGATATACATTATGGGATTATATGGGTAGTTATTAATACACCTATTTAAGTAAAGCGACTTCGGGACGAAGTCTTTTTAAGGGGGGTAGATTGAAATACCCCTACTTAATGAAACAAGATTTTAACATATAATTAACTACATTAAGGCCTAAACAATTAAACATATGAGGCCTTATGACGTAAGGTTTAAATTAAGGGGGGATATGTTACATTATCATGAGCGTGTAACAATTTGTGAACGAACGAACAATTAAATTTGGTGCGGGCATATACATGTCCGAAAATATGATGGCGTCATTTATTAATACAGTCACGTATATATATATATATATATATATATATATGTACATATACACAACGTTACAATATTATAACGTTATATATATAACTAAGACGCGCGGCAAATAAAATAGTCGTAACCGTATATGGGTAAGATCAAAAACGTGACATAACAAAAAAAGTCGTATAAATATATGTACATACTACTTACAACGCGACAGGTTAATATAGTCAAATATATACAAGGGATAAGCATGAATAATGCTGAAACAAAAAAAGAAAAGAAAAGGAGCAAAGACGCTGCCGGTGAGGCTCGAACCCGAGACCTCCCGTACTTTCCCAGAGTGGTTAACCTGAGTTGAGCTAGGCTCTAATTCAGTAGTAGATACCAACCATCTAAAACTAGAAGCCAGATTACTATTGTAACTACACAAAAAAAAAAAAGAAACAGACAGTCCCACCTAAATACCACTGTCCGAGAACCTGTAATTAAGACAGGTCATCCTACTCCCGTTGTCAGTTTCAATACATTCCTTTAGAAACTGCAGACATACTAAATTATACCCAGATACCATACTTCCTTGTAATCGAGACCAGTCTTCAATTATCGATCTGCATTCCCCTCCCCTATGCTCAGTGATACCGTGAATCAAAATAAAACAGCAGCCTGAGCAGCAGCGCCTGCTCCCTGTTCAAGCACCCACGCCTCAGAACTTGAGCAGCCTAGCTTCACAAATCCCCTCCAGAATGTATAAAACAGCAGTTTGGTAAATCCTCTAAGTCAGACCTTCTGCCTCTACCACATGAGTAAATCTCCATCTCAGTCCTTCTGTCTTCACCATTGCAGGCCACGACATGCAGAAACAAGTTTAAACCAGTGGCTGTTCTCTTACACGATGGTAAGCCAATGCCAAGATTACTTCCTTGCTCTCCCGTTTCTTTTCCCTTCCTGACCAATGTAAGCTCTATCTCTTCAGGATGGTAAAGCCTGCTGTACTCTACTACGATTATGTCTCAAAAAAAAGAGGCTGATGAGAACCAGTGCTTCTCTGGTACGAATATATGCTCAGGTAGGTGATGAAACAACTAAATTAAGCATTTCCTCTGATTGTTGTCGCCTGAGTTCCCCACGAGCTACTAACCTCTGTTATTCTACCTGCATGGATTCCTTGTAGTACCCCTCCAGGAAAGGCACCAAAACCCCACGAATAGAAATCTCTGTATGACTCGACAGAAGGTAACAGCTCCCTCTCTGTCCAAAACAAAAGTCAGTTGCTCCCATCCATTACCTATGTCTTGCTCCTGTTCTGTCAAATCTAACCTTGGGTACTCTCTTCAGTTAGAGGCCTGAGAGTTTCACATTTGTCAAGAGTAGATCAGGGAGAACCAGCACCGAAACAAAGGAAAAAGGAAACCAAGGTATACAACTACACGAGTATTCTGTACAGTTTTAAAACTGTTTTCGTTCCTGTATAACTAAACTCCAGGGGAGTTATAAAAGTCCTAGCGATTTAATGCTGTACCAAATACATTTCTAATGCACCTAACCAGTTTATAGTACCTTGGGAATGTTTAATAAGAAAAAAAAGAAGAGACAAAACAAAAGAAAACCACCTGATGCATTAAGGGTGGAGGAGTGCACTGAAGTTGTGTTTCAGTTTTTCTCTGTATTGCCGCTTTTATAGGGAGTTTTCATGGGAGTTGACAGTGGTGTTGGGTTTTGGGAGTTTAGGGCTACGTTAGACACTTAACTAAGTAGTGGCTGACCTGAGAGTGTGAGGAAAACAGACAATCTGTTGAAACAGAAATAAAGAACTGAAGAAAATGCAAGGGTTGAGTCCAGTGCTATGTCCTTTGAAATCTGTATAGATATGTTTCAGTAGTGTAGTCCTTGACTAATTTGGGTTGTCTTAAAACTAACACAGAACCGAACCAAATATATGGCTATGTAGACAGACGAGTGGATATGAAAGATTGAAAATCAAACCCCTGAGTAAAGAAAATAGACAGAAGAGAGTACATCAGTTTCAAAGTTTCAGTTCCTAACTTCTGTGTAAGAATAATTCTGTAACATCACTGGGATGTTCTTGGGTTGCCTTGAAGTCATAACCCCGATGAAATGCTTGAGCTATGTGGGGTAACAGAAACAGAATCAAGAACAAAAAAAAAAAGAAACCAATAGGAGGTAACGAATCAGCCTCAGTTCATCGTCGGTCGGATTCAGTTTCAGTTCTTAGGTTCTGAGATTCTTATTCCTGTATGAACCTACCTCAGTAGGGATAACCACATTGCTGAGAGTAATATTATGCCACCACACTTGACTAGGAAGCTAGGATACGAGGGGGGGAAAGATTGGGAACCAGGTTGGTGACCAACAGAATCTGAGAAAAAGTCACATGTGCTGTTTTGCATTCTATCAGTTGCATACAGGAATTTCAGTGTAGTATCAGTATGTACTAAGTTGTTTTGAGCTAAAACCTTACCTAAAGACTTAACTAAGATGCCATAGATCAGCAGAGAGAGACAGCTAAGGCACCACCTTGGTAGCCTACCTCTAAAACAAATTTCATAACCAGAAAACGGAAACAAAGATCTGTCAAACTCCAGATCTGTTGCACTTTTCAGTAGTAATAACAAAGCTGCTTTGGGTTGGTTCTTAAAGTTCAAAGTCTTGATAAGTAAATAACTGAGTGGGTACAACAACCAGGAGAAATTGTAAATGAGTATAGGAAGCAGACACAGAATAAATCGAGAGGAAGTATCAATTCTGATTTTTAGTGCAGGTTTAGAAAAAAATTGTATCTTGGTATAATTCTGTTGCAGGAGATCAGAGGGTTGTGTAACAGCTTAAAACTATATTGAAATACATAAACAGATCACTAACCAGTCGGGAAGTTAGGAGATGGGCTAGACAGCAGAAACTGAACAACAAAGGAAATTCACCAGTTTCACATTTCAGCTTCTTCCCAGCTTAGTGTTTTGAATTCTACAACATTAACAATATTGTCTTGGGATTTGCTGTGAGACTGAAACCTTAATCAGACACTTAATTCAGTGGCTAGGTAGTGAGGGGGAAAGTGAAACCCAGATCAATAGGTGAAAGAAAAACAGAAATATCAGTTTCAGGTTTCAGTCTTGTTTCAGATTTATCAGTTCCTAGTTCAGTATGAGGATGATACTGTAACGTTGCAAAATGGTTTGGGTTTGTTGAGAGTTAAAAACAAAGTTAAGACTTGTACTTAGACGGCTAGACAACCTAGAGGAATCATTGAAAGATTAAAACAGCAGCGAAATATATATAGATGTGCATATCAGTTTCCATGGTTTCAGACATCGATTCAGTTTTGCTTCAGGTCGTTAATATGTTGTTTCTGAGTTACTATGTTTCAGGTGAGGTATTTATTTAACTTCCTGTACAGGGGAGTTGTAGAGTTGTTTTGTGGTTCAAACAATACTAAAACACATAACTAAGTGACTACAACAAGTAGGTGTAAAATGATAGTCAGTCTGTAAATAAGAGCATACATTAATTTCTGTTGGTTGCAGTTTCGGAAATTTTATTTCTGTATAACTGAATTTCAGAAGATGTAAAGGGTGTTGTTTTGGCTTGATAATAAGTTTCAATCCTAGCTGAGACACTAAAACAGGATTGTAAACGGCTAGGAAAGAATCAAACAGAATACAAAAACAGAAAAGCAACCATAAGGCAATAACCACAACAGTTTCTGATATCAACTTCTGTAGGTTTTTGTACTTCAGTTGAGGGATACAGCAGTGAGGTGGTCGAGTGTTTGGGTTACTTTAAATTCGAAACATGGGTGGAACTCTGGACTAAACCAGTGAGTGTTTAGGCCTAGGTAGAAAGACAGATCATATCAAACAAAAAAAACAAAAAAAAACAGAAGAGAACCACAGCATAAATACCTCAGTAATGTAGGTTGTTTCGGTTCCTGTTAAAGTAATTCTCTGTACAGGTAAGTGTAGAAGCTAGGAGTATGTTTTGGTGGTTCAGTTCTTGGGTTAAATCATCAATAATACCATAGAAGGTTAGGCAGGTACCGACAGGAAAGTTAAACAGCACTTAGAGTAGTTAGAAACAGAAACAGGAAGGAATAGAGGTTGCTGTTCGGATGCTAGTAAAATATGAGCTTCTGTGCCACCATGTTGCAGGGGGTAATACTGAGTTATTGAAGAATCTAAGACATCCCCGATATAACTAAGTGAGCTTATGAAACTGTGGGTGGTATCATGCTACAAAGTTTTTGTTTCTGAGGTTCTGCGTTAGGAGACGTACAACATATTATAAGTTAGGTGAAGTTTTGTGAGTAATCAAATGGGGATTAAGATACAATATAGTGTAAAGTTTATAATGTATGATGAATGCAGTATGTTATAAAACGGTGGTAAAATAGGAATGTTGAGAGTATGAGATTTGATGAGAAATGGAGTCAAGTATACACTAGCGACAACTATAACAAGGATTATAAAACTTTGGGTTATGTTTTAATACAAGTTTTGATGTTATAAACTTAAATATCTACAACACGCTATTAGTATGTGGATATGTTGTGATCCATGAGAATCATATAAACAAGGAGTACAAATGTATAATGTGTTACACTATATTCGGTACGTACATATAGTACCAAAGCTATAGTTATAAAGTTAATGACACATAAAGTAGGTATTGTATAAACATTATGGAACCAATATAACACATAATAATATATGTGGCCACGAATATAGTTATTCAAACTGTTATGCTAGACGCATACACATATATAAACACGTATCAAGGAAATAAAGTTATACACTATAGTTATAACGGCATAAACTACCAAGGTTAGTAAAGACTTTGGTTTGATAAATAAACCCTAGTGAAGTACCATAAGTGTATAAACGTAGGTTCATACTCTAATGTAAACCAAGAACTAACTCACACAATGAGTAAGGGTTTATAAAATAGTAATAAAGATACTTTAACTAGTAACAAAGTTTAAGTCTGGGGACATAGTACTAGTATTTCAAACGTTATTCGGAAATACCGAATTGTGTTGTCATATGATTGACGCTTAGTGTTCCTCGTATTACTAGATCGCATTCCCGACGTACGCGCTCGGAGGCTCTAGTGGTCTGCACTGCACGAATCTAGTCAACGGTGTACGGTATGTAAAGGGATTTGATCCGAGTTGTCCTGAGGAATTCCTCGGGCTCGGATTTGTTTGATAAATAACTTGTGTGAATGTATGTATGTGATGTGATTATGCATGTGATGTATGTGTATGATGTGTAGTTATGTTCATTGCATTGTTTATTTATGCACGAACGCCTACGGGACTAATACTACGTCGACTATAGATCGACTTATACAAAACTACATATGCGAAATGTGTGATTGTGACCACTGTTGCTTGACCTAATCGCTAAGTATTACAAGTATGTATTTATAACCTAAGTAAAATACTTAGGAACGGGAACGACATTGTCGGTCTCTAGAGCTTTGACTCGAACGTGAATGTTACCTAGAATAATTCTAGGCATGCGTAAGACCCATAGGGCAGCCAACAAATTAAGTGTTATACTCCATGACTAAAACTATAACTGACTATCTAACTAACAAGCTAACAGTGGAGTGTAAATGAATGTGATGATGTACCTTAATCCAGACAGTCACTGGCTGCTGGTCGCGCGTAGAGATCTCTTGGGATATCCCGTATCGGGTTTTCCCTAGTTAAATCCTGATCGAGCCTAGATAGATCGTCAGGCGGAGTGTGCTACCGTTGGCACCAGGCCCTTGGCCACCTAAATGGACGCCTTTACAAAGGCAAAGTGAATAAGTCCCAGAGTCTTCGGATGATCAGGGCAGTGAGACCATTGTGATTGTGTGTACGTGGACTACTGTCCAAGTGTGTATATTTCGGGTTGTCCTAACTGACGCCCGACTGTGCTAACCTAAACAAACATATGTGAAGGCCCAGAGGGCCGAGTGATGTACCATGTGATGATGTTAATATACGATGAATGAGTTCATACTATGTGATGATATAGTATACAATGAATGAGTTCTCAATGCCATTGTATTGCATGATGTATGACAGTAATGTGTATATCCATATATGACTGTTTGGATTGGAGAATGATACATAATCATGCATGTTGTTACAGTATTTATTATATCTGTAAAATGACAAAGCATGAAATCAATCTAATATCAAGACGGTTAAAAATGACAAGTGACCAATAGGGTCCAGATCCGGCATACTCAGCGGCTATCGCTGATACTACATTATTGCGCAGGTTGCTGAACACGTTGAAGCCGAAGTGCGGGGTTGGGGTTAGGACATTATTGATTTTTGATTTACCGTTCATACTTCGTATGTATTAAATAATTCCACTGGGAAGGGTTGTAAGATTTGGATTATGTTAGATGCTCACAGTAGTTTGTATTTTGATACTTAGGTAGAAATGTAGATGGTATCTCGTTGTCACTGCGGATTGTATTTTTAGGTTTAATTTTTGTTAAGATGTTGTACTGCTACATCACTCGCATGGGCGAGTGGTGGCAAGTAACACCATGTGAGTATTTAATGTAATTGCTTCCGCTGTGAGACGCCTTTATTTCATGTTCACGTTGAGCGAGACTATTACGTAAATGTTATGAGGGTGTACATCTGGGCTTGTTTTCTTTGACAACGGTTTTTTTTGTGTTCCTTACATGATATTTGATCATGGTATTCAATTTTATATCATTTAGAGGTCATTTGATTTTTAAGGTTTTCCTATAGCACCTTTTTGCCCTTTTTGACCTTGAAGCATGTAAATGCTTTTTCTTTGTGTTGGAGTGTTGTCCAACGGTTATAATATGTTTAATATTATGTCAATATACTTAGGACAAATTTTTAGGTCCTAAGAAGTTCATTTGGGTATTTATTTACCCTTAACAGTCAAAGGGTGCAACATCTTGTTTTGTGTTGACCACTGTTGTTCTCAGTTGACTTTTAAGGCATGTTTAGGCCTTAATTAATGTGATTAAATATTTAATCCATGTTTTATTAATTTGGGGTATTTCAATCTACCCCCCTTAAAAAGACTTCGTCCCGAAGTCTCTTAATCAAATAGGTAAGTATATAAATGTATAACTACCCATTGTTCCCATAATGTATATCTATGTGATATATCATTTACACACATCGTATTGCGCTTATACAGCACATAGCCATCACGTTGTGACGTTAGTTCAATCATATATGGATATAGGTGATCCATCAGCACCATCATTTCCTATCAGTTCTACAAGTCCTGACAACCTTCCTGAGGTGTCCATAACATTCCATTGTTCCACATTCCATATGTAATGATTCATTTCGTATCTAGGCGATACCATATGTAATCATTCTATAAAGCAATATGAATACATATCACAAATAGCATAAGAAAAGTACTACACACATGGTGTACATACAATCATTCAAACAAGTATCTCATAAGATACATACATTCAAGTGTACATCACACACAAACAAACCAAACAACGCACGCCCCGCGTACCAACCATAACCAACAAAACCAATTCACTGTATGCCATGCATACGAAATAATTCACATACCAACCAAACAAACCTCGTATGCCCCGCACACCACCAATTCTTTGTATGCAATGCATACTAAACAAAAAAACTTAGTGCACACATGTGCACAGCCAAGAGGCTCTACCCCCCTTAAAAAGGGTTACGCCCCCGTACCCCACAAGTATACAACAGCCGCTCAACAAGGAGCGCTGGATACTTGGCTCTCAAAGAGTTCACCAACTCGTGGATTATCCTCATATCAGAGAGACGGGTGTGACTCTAGCCCTTCTGGGCTCCATAATTCGTAAGGGATGTGGCACTAAACAATTTGTGCTCTTTCCCAAATTCATTCTAATGGGCCCACTCGCTCCGTATGAGGTGCAGACCCATGAACACAGGCTGAATTTACCCTTTTTTTTTGCTGTGAATCCACTTGTTTGGATCACTAGCATACATGCGTGTGCCTTTTCTCACTGATATTCAGTTGAGGTATACTATGACATTGGCCATTGTTAGTACTTAGTGCTTTTTGCACTTGTCTTTGTAATACTAAGACGTACCAGCCTAAATGTCCACAAAGATGATGTTTGTCATCCATGTCTCCTGGTATTTGTTCCGGAGTGACACACTGTTGTAGTTCCTCTTCTCCTTTTTTTTTACACACTCGTGTTGATATCCACTTTATCTTTCTGCGTTCCCACTAGATTAATAACTGTACGAGTGCAATACCAAAACACTCAGTCATACAGAGTGCAGAGGCGTAAACGCTCAACAGCTAATATCTCATGAGTCAAACAGATAAGATGTGCGAATTATCCTGTGAGTGGTACATTCCAAATCCATTGTTCTTTGCTTAAGGTATCTGCTATCATATAGCTTTATCTTTTCTCTGTGCGTAATCACGCGTTTATGTCCATATCATCTGGTAGATTTCCTCTGGATTGCAAGCATTTGCTTGATCCTTATGAGGCTTCTACATATTATTCGTCCATAATGGGTTTTCTTGTTTCTTTTTTTTTTTGGTTTTTCCTGTCCCTAAACTGTTCCTTTGTCTTCTCTGTATGCTGTCCACTGTTCTCTGTTGAAGGTTCCCCCCTTTTTTTTTCTAGCCCGTTGTTCTAACTGCGGCTCTTCTCGTCCATCTTCGAGGTAATCCTTCTTACTGTCCGTAGAATGGAGTTGACTACTTCTCGCGTTCCTAACACTACTTGTCTACTTGCATGGGGTACCGTACTGATACATTACTACTTACCCGACTAACTTATAAATAAGTCTGTCAGGCCCACATGCTCCTAACGGAGTGCGGTCGTCCCATGACTCGTTTAGTAAACTGGTAATGTCTGTCACACGGTTGTTGTGAAGTATTCTGTTGTCAATCTCCCTCTGATGGATATCCTTTTTTTTTCTTCCTCTTCTGCTTTCTTCTTCTTTTTTTTTGTTTTTCTTCTTTTTGCTTGCTTTTTTTTTGTGTAATAGTTCATGTTATCAGTTATCCTGTAATAAGTGATATTGCCTTCGTGGCAACCGTGGTAACTTGTATCATAGACTAGTATTATTCAACTCGGTGTAAGTAAAATCCGTGCTATATTAGCAAACTTGTTTCTCCCTTTTTTTTTGATCTCTTGAGTACATCACATATTCCTTTTTCTCCCTGTTTTTTTTTATCAAATCTCATCCATAGTTCATATTCGTCCCCTCATCCATGTAATTGGATGCATTGCAGATTGCATAATAGTTTGAGCAACTTGGCTCTTCACTTCCCAATCATCCTCACTGACGGTGGTGCATCTATAAAGGGTATGCTTGTCCATAAGGACTAAACATGTATCACCAGTAGTGATTAGCATTAAATGCAAGTATACTCTGATGGTATTTGGCTAATAGCCCTGTCTGAAATCCTCGAACGTTTAAACTGGTGTGTGTTTTTTTTTCTTTCTACAGTCATAGTGGCTGTATAATGTGTCCAGTTGCAGTGGTTGGACTATCGGTCCTTCCAAAATTGCATAGGTTTCTAATCTCCAGGTTTCAATGAAAGGAAGGTATGAACAACAGTTTTTTTTTATAAAAGGTTAAAAAGTAGTAGTTGTTGCAGTTGCATTTGCAGTAGCTGTTACTGTTACTGTTGCTGTCGCTGCACTTGCTGTAGCAAGTGCGCAAGGCAGATGGAAATTTCAGTGGTTTTCTTGTCATAGCGCTTGCAATAGCAAGTGCGCCATGCAGGTGGAAATTCTGGTTCAGTAATTCCCGGTCTCATTGACTTTTTGTCATTTGAGTATCGCTACATTGTGATGTAAGCATTAACATCCTGTTCATATATAATCCGTCAAGGTTCAAAGCTTATTGGTACTGAGTACACATAATCTCAAAAGTCATACACAAATGGCGAGTGGTCCCCGACACACTCCCATATACTTATAACGAGTCTTTGTCTAACATCCAAAGTAAATATACAACATAGTAATCAAGTCTTCCACCAGCGGTCTCATGGAGTATGGGTACTCATGCCCTATCTACTCCCTTGCCCTTCTAGGCTTCAGTATCAGCAGATGTCTAGCCATCATGACCGCCTCGTGGTACTCCAGATCCTCCAGCTGAGGTCTTCTGAGTATTCTTTGGTGGCCTGTAATTACGGCTCTCTGGATTCATCCAGCATTCGAATTCCCTATGGCCTTCTTTGTGGCAGCACTGACATTCGACTTTGCGGCCTTCGCAGTCGACCCCTGGGTGGTCCTTCCCACAACGCTTACAGTAAAAATGGCGCTGGGGTTGTCCGGTGCCTGATGGTAGTATTTAAGTTTAAGTTAAAATCTGGCGGTATAAAGATTAAGATTACATTTGAATTTAAGAGGTAGGTGTTCTCACCCTTAGGAGGTGTAGATCTCAGAGGCTTAGCATCAATAGCTGGGCCGGTCAACCGAAGGACGGGCTCCTTTCCCTTTGTTCCCTGGTGACCCTGCTGCCCTTTCTTTTTAAAGAATTTCCTGTTCAAGGTTTCGGTTCAGCATTCATAAGGTATTTAATATGGTAGATAGTTTAGAATGGGATAAGTCCTTACTTTCCCTTTTTCTGGCCATCGCCTGGAGATGCTCCTCCACCCTCAGACTCTCCTTCAGGGTTCTTTCTTTTCTTTGCCCCTAGAGTCTCTCCCGAGTCTAGAGCATTAGCTCAGTCCTCGAGGCATCATCATAACACTCCTGGAATCTCCTTGGTAAGTTCTCACAAAGCTAATTGGTAATGTAGTAAGTAAAGAATTTTATGGCTTCCATGTTAATATCTGGATGGTAGTGTAGAGGTTAGCACCCATCGCCATCTGAATGCGAAATAATAGTCCTCCCCGGAACTTCTCGACCTTCACGGTCTTTGAGTAATCCACACCGGGAATGAAGTCCAGCTGACCAATGAATTGAGCGTAATACTCATCCACGGTCAGACCTTCTTAGGTCAATGTTTCAAACTCATGGCGCTTCTTCTGCTTGAGATGCGCCGGGTAGTATTTTTCTCTCAGTAATTCTACAAAGGCAGCCCACGAAAAGTCGGGCGTGGCCAGGTGATGGTCCTTGACCAACCTCCACCAAGTGCTGGCTGCATCCTTCAGATGGAAAGCAGCAATGGCGACCTTCTTGTCGTCTGGTACTTGTAAAGCTTCAAATGCTTTCTCATGTTCAACAATGTAACGCTCTAACGCTACGGGGTCTGGTTCCCCAGGATATGTAGGTGGTCGGGTCTCGCTAACTGACTTCAGCCAGTTCGTTTCCCTGGGCTGTGGCGGGTGGGCTGGTGCTCTTCCTATCTGAGTACCCAGCTGTGCAAGAACGGCTGCAACCGTCTCAGCAACTCCTGGAATGCCGGGGTCACCGCCTCCACCTCTTCCAGTACCACGCCCCCTAGTTCCACCAGACATCTGTAGTACAGTATGTCACATAATTACTCGGTAAAATTACCGTACACAACCAATAGATATTAAGTTGCCTTAAAGGCTAACCTGTCACGCAATTTGCGTTACTAGACACAATATCTTTCTAAGACGAATCGTCTCGTAACTCCCAAATATTTCCCATTATTTCCCAAGTCCTAAGCTCACTGTCTTAACCTACTTTCTCGTCATCAGAGCGGTACTCCGCTCTGATACCACTTTTGTAACACCCCTCTCCATAATCACGATATAATCCCTCACGTAGCAATAAATAAAAACGTCTCGCAGCGGAAAATAAATAACAATTACAAAACTCACTCGGGTGTCACCGGCCATTACTCGCCCATGCGAGCAACGTAGCCTAACTACATCCAACTTCCAAAATAAACAAACTGCTAACCGCAGTGATAACGAGAAACTCCTATACATCATACTAAGTCCATAACCATAAACATCGACAAGTGAGCGTCTACCCAATCCTGAAAAATACATAACCTTACCATAAGACCATACACCATCTTCATTACTATACAACATCTCCAATTACCCTGTTCCTGCTCTTCAGCTCCGACAATGATCAACAACCTGAAATGGTGTAGTATCAGCGATAGACGCTGAGTATGCCGGGCCTGGACCCTAATGGTCACTTGTCCTTTTAACCGTCTTATTATTAGATCGGTTTCATGCTTTACCATTTTACAGTTATATTCAATACTGTAGTAAACATGCATAATAAATTTAACCATCCATCCAAATATCCATAAACATTCAACCATCCATCCAAATATCCAAACATTCATTTAATATTCCATACAACATTTATATATCGAACGTATCGAGTAATAACAATATAATGTACAATGTACATTCGCCGTAGCGTACAGTTTTCATATTTGATTTACCTTAGCCTTGTAGGCTCCATCACACAATAAAATAACCACAAGTATAACCAATGAACAACAAAGCGAAGCAACGAGATAATAAACAGGTATTAAGTCTCGTCTATGGTATTGTTCGCCACTGTATAAGTCTTAATTGTTTTAGTTGTTCAGTTATACCTAGTGACAATGTCTCGTTAAAACGACATGTCTCTAGTTACCCATATATTATGGCGGGTCACCCACGGCAGTAGCCACTCCAACGGTAGAGTCTCCGACCAACGAGCGATTCTAGCTCACGGGAAATTTTCTTGATACTTACGGACCCGTACGCTGACATCCTGGTATCGTTTTTGTGATCACAGCGCGCACCAAGAGCCACATCCTCTTGGCTTTACTTCCATTCCATTAATTAATTAATTATACCATCGCATCGCATTACCAAATTTTCTAACACAGCAGACTAAGGTCATTAGTCCAATCCGGAGTTTGTAAACTCGGGATCCAGGTTAGATACGAGAGCGGCGTATAGAAAAGGCCAATGCTCCGTACAAAAGTCTCAGATAATATGTATGTGTTATTATCATAGTGCTACAACGTTTTACTTACGTTCCTTATATTTCATATAAGATAGCACCATAGCCGCTAGTTCGTTTTATATATATAGGTTCATATATACGAACCAATACTGTTAACTCAACAACAGTAAATAATAAGCAGCTATAAATATACAGTTCATGCATATTAATTATCACATTCAGACAAACAATCTTATCACAGATCACACAGATGTCTGAACTGAGGAAGCCCTCAGAGACAACCAGAGACACAAAACAACATACAAGTTATATCAACCAAATCCGAGCCCAAGGAGCAACCTTAGGACAACTCGGCAAACCCCTTTACATACCGTTCACCCTGACTGTATTACGGTGGAGTATGAATCAGCAAGATCCTATGCTCCGTGTAGTCCGCTAGCTCGTCAAGCGTCCTTGTCAGAAGTATACTCTAAACGGTAATACAAACTATAAGTCAGTCTCCATGACTAACTACATCCGGTATTTCCGAACAATAAGTCACCCGACAGTTCACCCCGTTTTCTACAGTTTTGTTACGGGTTTCTCTAAAACAGTCGGCTTTGTTACTTAAAACGCGTTCGTCAAAACTATTTCAACTGTTAAGTTTAATTCCTTATATTTCTTTTAATCTTATCCACATCCAGTTTAGGTACGTAACCTATAGTTGCATGTATGCATGCATTCTTGTATTATACTGCATTCTAAAAATCATAACTTATAGATCGTAACTATATCTCTTTTTTTTTAAATAACCACCACCATTAAATCATATGGTTTTCAACCAAAATATATTTATCCACCTTATATACATTATTCTTGTGTATGTATATATTTTTACCACGTAGGTAATTCTCATGAGTTTACTAAACTCTTATATTTCATGTTACTTTTTATCATCTTCTATTAGATGATCATTCCCATTAGTTGTATCATATTGTACAACTTATATTAAGATTATTATCCTAACATGAGTGACATTTTATGTTGTATAATTACAACTTCTAAGGTTTATTCAATAAATACCTTAGTTTATAAATCCCATTTATTTATAGTTTGTCACATTATTTTATGTGAGTACCCTTCCTTATTTTAATTCCATCTAACCCACCTTAATACCATTTAATTGTCATAACATTTATAACATAGTAGACCGTAGTCTAAAATTCATTTTCCAACCTTTATATTTTCGGTATAGCCCTTGAATTTATTTACATTCCCTTTTTGACCACATAACATTATGTAATGTTATACCAAAATACTAATATCATTTGCTATGATATTTTTATTTCCTTTAACTTATAATCTATAGTTTTTATACAAAACTATTGTGTATTGCCTCATAGGCATATACTAAACCTTATACTTTTCCTTAAACCATAATTTCCTTTATTTACAAAATTGCCCCTTTCTTTTTACCATGTTATATATCCCATTTAATATAACATTTCTAACTTATAAAAGAGCGTAACCTATGGTTATTTTTGTAAATTCCGAACAGCCCTTGTGCTATTCTATAATTGCCATTTGGCCCTATTTATAACATATAGTTTTACCATATCATTAAAATCATATCTTATACACATATCTCAATAAATTCTCTTAATAATTCTAAAAATCACCAAATTCCGCCAAAGGGTTATAAATATCCTTATTAACCCATATACTCTTGGTATTTACCATTCCACCATCTATTTTTCTCCAAAGTGTCATAATGACATAATAACTATATTATACATATATAGTTTATTTTAATTCCAAAAACAACCCAATAAATTCCTAAAAATTCCTAATAGCCCATGGGTGTTTAAAATACCATTGTACACCCTTTATTTTTGGTAATAACATATTTACCACATATGTCATAAAAATATTACCATAAGATACTTATCTTTTAATAAAACCTTAAATAAGTTATCTAACTTATTTATTTTGGTCAAAACCTAGCATATGGTCAAGGTTGACCTCCTTAATATTTCCTTGACCAACAATTCCTTATAATTACGGTTTAGTACCCAAACTTTCTAGAATTCACCATTTAACACCAAAACTTTATAAAATCTTATAAACTTTATTTTAACTCCTTTTTACCTCTAATTTTCGGCCTTATTATTCTAAAGCCCTCAAATTTAATTTAATTACACCTAAGACCCCATTTCATTTCGGTAATAATTATATATCACCTAAACTTAAATAAAAGCTTATAAATGCATAAATAAAATGGCCTAAAATACATGGCCTTATTACAAACATTTGCTCACAAAATAAATTACACATAAATGTCCCAAAATACATATAAATTTCGGCCTCACCACACACTTTCCATTTAATTACCAAACTTCCACATAATGTCTTAAATTTGACAATTATGCTTGTTTAATTAGTTATAAAATTTATTAAACCATTCCTTAAACATTTTAAGGTCAAACAAGACCTTGTTTTGCTCCTTCACTCACGGCAATTAATATACACACACTTAAACTTGTGTTAATGTATCAAGTTAAGGTTTTTAGTGATTTATACCTTGATTTAGCTTAGGTAAAGCCTTGTTTGAGTTCGCCACCTTAAGGAGAAATTCTCCACAGCTTGTTTTACATGTTTTCAACAGAAACCAAGGCCTAGTTAGTCTCCAAGAAAGATCTAACCATAAGGAGTAATTTAATGTAAGATTTAAGGCAAAAATCACCTTAAGAATGCAAGGAGAGTTCAAGATGGTTTCGACCTGAATCAAACACACCACAAGGTGTTAGATCTACCATATTGACATAGGAAATAGCTAGATCTCGAAATGCTACCTTGTTATTAGGTTTTACCTTGGAAAAATGCCTTAAAAGAGGGTATTTCCTTTGGATCTCGGCCATCCTTGCTCCAAATGGCTAACCAACAGATTCCACATGAAAAGGAGAAGAAGAGGAGGCTATGAGCAAAGTTTCACAGCCGAACTTGAAGGGAATCAAAAGTTATGAGCTTAAAGCACATTTTTACCTTAAATGGTCAAGACTTGAACTTTCCTCCTTAGATCTGGTTATGTACGAAACCAACACTTCCTCTAACCTCCAAATCACTCTACATAGATGTATAGAAAAGGTTGGAGTGTAGATCAACCAAAAAGGAAAGAAAGATGAAGAAAATGGGCATTTTTATGCCTTAAGAGCTTACCTAGAGCTTGAAACCTCATCAATGGTGCTTGGGAACCTTACCTACGGTGGAGGGGAGCCAAAGAGAGCTCAAGGTGTGAGCCATCTCGGCTGAAGAGGAAGGAATGAAGGAAATGACCTAAAATAAGCTTAAAGCACCTTTTTTGCATTTTTTAAGATTTTCTTGCTTTGATGACTCATCAAGTCTGATTGGGGTTGGATAATTGAAGCTCAATCAGTGGAGACAAGAGGAGGGGGCAGCCGTTGAAGATAAGAGAAAGGTAGGGCTTGATTGATTCAAATTTTTGGTTGAAAATGGAGTAAATATGTTACTTTAATTCATTTAATGAATGTGTGACTCATCTCTTGTCTTGTACCAGCTTGGAGCCACGAAATTCAAAGAGGAAGAGGAGCAAATGGAGGCTCCAAATCAGCTGGCTCACATGGGAAAGGTAAGTGGAGCCCACTTTTTTGTTTTATAAGGTAAAGTTGTCTTTTTTGTTATTTTATGTAAAAGTAAGAGCATTTATTTAATTGTCACATGTCTCTTGTCTCTTGGTCTGTTAAGAGACTTAATTATCTGATTCCTTGTAGTCCATTTCGTGGTCAATGGTCAACATTGGTCAACTTAGTCAATGTTGACCCAAACGGGCCCCACTTTAGGGTTTTATTAATATTTTAATATTAAATTTGTAAAAATTCGTAAATTTCTGGAATTAAGTTCCTAATATCATATAATATGATATTTTATTATATTTAAAGGTATTTATAACCTTTTAGCCCATTTAAAACCAATTTAAAAGGCGATTACACAAAAACGTGCTTTAAGGAGTTTTAGTGCACATTTTGTGTCGCAAGGTGTTTCTGGGCTCTGTTTTCTTTGACAACGGTTTTTTGTGTTCCTTACATGATATTTGATCATGGTATTCAATTTTATATCATTTAGAGGTCATTTGATTTTTAAGGTTTTCCTATAGCACCTTTTTGCCCTTTTTGACCTTGAAGCATGTAAATGCTTTTTCTTTGTGTTGGAGTGTTGTCCAACGGTTATAATATGTTTAATATTATGTCAATATACTTAGGACAAATTTTTAGGTCCAAAGAAGTTCATTTGGATATTTATTTACCCTTAACAGTCAAAGGGTGCAACATCTTGTTTTGTGTTGACCACTGTTGTTCTCAGTTGACTTTTAAGGCATGTTTAGGCCTTAATTAATGTGATTAAATATTTAATCCATGTTTTATTAATTTGGGGTATTTCAGTAACCCTTTTAAGGGGGGTAGAGCACCACATGCAACTTGTATATCTGCAGTCTATACTGGTTTTGTGTATGATTATTTGTGGTTGATTGTTGCACATGTGTGCAATTGGTTGGATGGTTATGGTTATTGATATGTCCTATGTGACACTTGGTTAGTTATTGATATGTCCTATGTGACACCTGAATGGTTGTTGATATGTCCTATGTGACACTGGTTGGTTATTGTTGTGTCCTATGTGACACTTGAATGGTTATGGTTGTGTTCTATGTAACACTTGATATTTATGTGTTCTATATAACACTTGGTTGATTAATAAAAGTACACTTATTTACTTGCAGTATATTTATTCCTACAATCACACAAGAGATTCACTGCCAAGGGTTTACGCCTCTGCACTCTGTAGGACTGAGTGTTTTGGCATTGCACTTGTGTAGTGATGACCGAGTGGGATAGCTAGGAAGTTGGGACACTTATTTGCTTTACAGTATTTATCAAATTACTTATGCTATAATTACATTGTTTGTCATGAGCAAGATTATGTGTATATAAGAATTGTATACACTCAGATTACTGAGGGAATGTAGAGGGGTCAATATAGTATTGACACCCAGGAATGATAAGCATACAAGGAATAGATATGAAGAACTGGGTTCCATAGGATTTATAAGTAGAAGTTATGACTTCGGGATGAAGTCCTTTTAAGGGGGGTAGACTGAAATACCCCTAACATTTAAATAATTAAATAATGATAAATAAGTATTATTTGGGGGATTATTAAACCCTAAGAAAGTATATAAACACTTGGGCGTTAAAACGCACCTAAACTCCTCAAGGTCAAAAACGTGCGTTAAAGCCTGACCTTAAGCTAAACAAGTTATATAAGTTATAAAACTCATATGAAGTTAATCAAGAATAATTTTATGACCTTTGAAACACAAGTTCTCAGTTAGAACTGAGTAAAAATAATATGCCCGGGAGTTCCCTTAAGGGCCCCTAAAGGCCTAAAAGTCCCGGAAATACTTTATTAGATAAAGTAAAGCATTACACTTCATTCTAAATGCACTATAACACTTTAATGAATATTTAAGATGAATTTCTCAAGCTAAATTATCAGTTAAAGACAAAGTGCTTGGTGGTTCCCGTTGAGGGCCCCACAAACCCACGAGAGTGCCCCGGAGAGGTACCGAAGTGGCACAAACCCTAATATAAATTATTCTAAGAGTTCCTATCATTAATATTCACCATTCTAAAGAGAATTATAGAGCTACTTTTTCAAAAATACACGAAGTGCTTGGACGAATTTCTTAACGTTCCTTTTTGCCCCGGGAGTGTCCCGGTAGGCCGAAAATTGAGTTATGACTTTATATAACCCCATACAACTCAATGTAACACTTTAACATATTAATATTGACTATAAAAAATTTCAATAAACATTTGGAACTCGTAGCGACTAATTATTTTCCAGAAAATCCTTAAAGCACAAAAACGCACCTTCAGGTGTCACAAAAATGCATTTTACGCAATTTCCTTGACGTTTTTGAGGTGCCACGAGTTGATAATCTTAAAAGGGGATAAATTGACCATCTAAATAAATTAATTCCAGTACTAAATTCATAGTACAAGTAGGGGCGATTTTTGGGTCAAAAAGGTACCTAAAATCAGCATTTTTACCTTAAAACTTTCATCGTGTACCATCATATAAATGTAGCAAATAAATGCTGGAACCTATTACACATAATAGTGTGATCTTAGTACAATATAGTGTAACAAAAATCAAGTTAAAAATCAGTCCCATCTAACCTCCATTGTGGGCGCCATTTACGGTCAAAATTGACTAGTTTTGGCCTAGAAAATTGCTTAATAGATAATGACTCATCCTATCATGTATTATATGTTAATGTATTAAGCAAGTGCAGTATATTAAGCCTCATATACTGTATGACCTGCAAGACAACAACAAAGGAATAAGTTAAACAAAAGTTATAAGAATTTAATACACAAAAGTAATACTAGATTACAATAATGTAAAGTTGCAAGAATCAAACAAAAACAGCCATGTTCTACCTATTAAGGCTGCCGATTTTTATACATAAACAAGGGGAATTATTGCTGTCTACTTGATCAAATAATACACCACCTAACTAGCATGATCCCTTGCCTAACGCAGACAAAAATCAAATGGAACCAAACAACACTACATTGCCGATTTCATATGGGAAAAGATGAGATTGATTGCCTCATTAATTAGTCAAGGGAACATGTACCTAACTAGCATAAATCTATATCTAATATAAACTAAAACAAGAGCCACCTACAGCCATATGCAACCGTGAATGACTGAGGAAGAAGACAACAAATGACATAGAATTGGCTTAGAAAAATCAAAAGAAAATACCTACCTATATCTACTCTTGTCTTCTTCTTTCAATTATCAAACAAAGCCATTGATTCTTCCTTTGTTATCAGCCGTAAGTCTAGCTCAAATGAGAGACTTTTGTAGTCAATTTTTGAAATCAAAAATCAAATGCAAATCATAGAATAATGCCATGTGACATAACAATAATTCTCATTTGATTCCTTCTCTTGTTTTGCCTTAATACCCTACGTGAGCCTTCATTCTTTCCTTGCCTTCCTTTGGCCGATGGGTAAGCTCTCTCCCTTCTCTCTTTTCTTTCTCCATTTGCTAAGTAATTCCTTAGAGCTTCAAAGCTCCATTAATGGTGATCTAAGTTCTAACATCATTTCTATGTAATTTCCTAGCTAAATCTACTAAGTCTTGAAGCAAGAAATCATCCTAGCAACCTTGCTAAAATCGCCAAGCTTTAATGCTCAAGGGAGGTTCCTAGATTCAACAACAACACAAGGAACAACAAGATCAAGTTAAGGTATATTTCATGTTGAAAATCCTAGTAAATTCCTTAAGGTCATTTCCGAAAATTATAAACTTTTAAATCCATATTCTCTTCATTATTTCATGAAGGAAATTTAGATCTACAACCATCTCAAGGTCTACCGAAAATTCCTTGAAAAATTCCTAAGGTAAACTTTTGTAAAACTACTCCAAATTTTATTTATAAATCCTTGTAAGAAGTCTAAATAATGGATCTCCTAAATATATACAAGGAGGCTGTTGGAGTATGAAGGTGTTGCTGAGATAGTCAACCAGATCAAACTAGTCAATCACACTTCTCAAAACAAGACAGAGTCTGTCAACCTTGAAAGATCGAATGAGTCTCTGTCCTTACCGAAAGAGCGAGAGAGTCCATCCATGTGAATTCATCAATCAGTAACGAAATTCAAGGAGCAACGTCCACTAAACCATAACAGTCATCAACTATCATCCTTGGGCCGAAATTCATGTAAAATGTGAGCAAAATCCAAAGCCTTGACTTTCTGGTAATTCGAGGAGTCTGTCGGTCAGTTGCGAAAATTAAGGAGCAAGTACAGCAACTACATTGACTTACAACGGTCATCAACGTTCAGACTTGGACCAAAATTCTCTCAACATGGCACTAATCAGAAGACTTGGCTTCAACTTCCGAAATATGGCTCCAGCTTCCGAAATTCAAGGAAAGAGTCATTGGTTCCTAAAATTTCGGAACTGACAGAGTCAGTCTACATCAGACGTGAAAGTCATAATTGAACGTTGCCAAGTCGTCCAATGGATTGGTAATTGTCCGAAAATTAAGGGTCAAGGCTTAGCAACGTTCATAAAGAAGTTAGGACCGGATTTTAAGCAACTACAACGTTCAGATGGCAGAAAATTCGGAAGCAGACTCCCTCACCGGCTCCACTATAAAGAGAGTAGTAATTTCATTTCTCATTGCAGCTTTCCAAAGAGAATCATTCAGAGCATTTGTTTAGAGAAAGCTTTGCCTATTTTAGAGAGAAAAAAGAGAGAGAAGTACTAGATTCGTTTGTGCATATCGATAGAGTCTTTCTAGGTAGGACCTAGTTTTCACTACACTTATCATTGAGCTGATCAGAGATTGTATTGGGTGAGTGAGTGAAAACCACGAAGTAGATCTCATCTACTGAGTGGGGGCATTATAAGTTGTTTTGTTTTGACCAGGAAATAAAATAACTTATATTGTGTATCCTGCTGAGTTCGACAGAGTCCTCCACCTTTCGAGTGTTAATCCATTTAGCTCCGCTAAGTCTATCTTACTTCACTACCTTGAGCAACTGCTTCCGCGCACTTAGTTCGGCTAAGTGTTTCTACGTCTCAAGTGTTGTCACATACGAAGTTCGATTGAGTGCCTCTACATCACAGAGTGTTTCTTACTTTCAAAGACCGATTGAGTCAAACCAACTCTTAGACTCACACCTTGAGTTGGTTTGAGTCAGCCACCCGATCCTAAAGTGGTATCAGAGCCTTGCTTAGGCTGACAGTCAATCAACGAGCTATGGCAGCTGTCGGTTGGGGTGATTCAGACTTTGACGATCCAGACACAGAGTCCAGCAGATTGGTATGTCTAATGGCACATGACACGACGGAGTCCATGATTCCTGATAATGAGGTAACTCGTTCTCATCTTGAAACAGACCTTTATCGTATTACCCCCATGGGATTTATGACTTTATTTGCTAAAACTGTTTCCGAGAACAACTCCCTCAAAGCAAGTCTCACCAGCAAGATAACCGAGCTATCTGAGGAACTCGAAATCTCAAAAAGTCTTATGTATGCTCTAAGAGATGAAGCCGAGGAACACAAAACCATCTCTTGTTCTCTCAGGTTAGATCTACAAGAATCAAGGCGTTATGTTGATTCCCTTCAAAAGGAACTTCATGATACCTTAGAATGCACTTAGTTTAAACAGGGTGACCAGAAAGAGTCTCTCACCCTGATCGACTCCCTCAAACAAGACCTCACCATTTTTACTGACAAGTGCTGTTCTCTTCAAAATGATCTTAATGCCTCTGAATCCAAAAACATATCCCTAAACACCACTATCAAATATCTCACTCAAAGACTGAAAGAAAAGGAGCACGCTCTTTCTCTCAAACCAGTCAATTTCATCAAGCAGGTCACTCCATCAGAATTGCCCAAGTGGGCCAACTCCAAGATCAAGGAAGTTAGTCAAGATCATGATAATCTTCAAAAGGAAGTTGAAAAACTCTCCAAGAGATAGTCAATATACGATCTGGAGTTGGATCCACTCAATCGAAGCCCAAGTGGCATAAGGTAAATTCGATATCCCTAAAAATATGTCCAAATCCAACAACAAACCCAAGCGCCAGCAACAAAAGAAAATTTTGATTCTTGGTGGAAAGGACAGCAAAAATACGTCAATCTTCCTCCCACTAAGATTTGTGGTTATTGCGGGAGTCTTGGACATCGAGATAGTGCCTGTGAAAAGCTTCACAAGGATGTGTCATTTAATATCAAGCAACTCAATCTTATCCTTGAGGCAGAGAAAAGCTGAAAAAATCTGGTTCAAAAAGGGGACCCAAGTATATTGGGTTCCCAAAAGTACCAAGTGATTTTTTTTGCAGGTGGAAGCGAGCGTGGAGATGGACTATGTGTACTTGGACAGAGGGTGCTCCACAACTGGAAATCCCGACAAATTCAGCTCGCTTTCATCCTACAAAGGAGGTAAGGTCACCTTTGGAAACAACAACCAAGGTGAAATCATGGGAGTTGGCACCATAGGTAACCCCTCCAAGTTTAAGGTAGATGGAGTCCATCTGGTCACTGGACTTCAACCTAGTCTGTTAAGCTTTTTTCAAATTTGTGAAAGATTCAATTTAGTACTTCTCTCATATGTCGTTTGCAAAGTTTTTGATGAACGTACAGGATCTCTAGAACCACAGGACGTAAAGAAGGAAATACGTACAAGAAGTGTCTAAATGCCATACATTCTGACGACCAAGTCTGTCTATGTGCTCGCTTTCAAGCAGCACCCAATCAGTCTTATCTCAAGGTGGTCAAGCGAATCTTTCGATACTTAAAAGGAACCAGTCAACTTCATCTATGGTACCTTTGTTCCCCTATATTACTTTATCTGGTTTTAGTGATTTTGACTGGATAGATTTCTCCATGATCGAAAGAGTACATCTAGCAATGCAAAAGTCCTTTGTCTATGCTTAGACTCTTGGTCCTCTACAAAGCAAAATTTTGCTGAGATCAAATTGGTATTTTCTGTGATAATAATTGTGCATTTAAAATCTCGGAAACACATTGAAGAACCAAACACATTGAAATACGTTTCCATTTCTCGAAGGACTGTGTTGAGAAAAAGGTAATTCAACTTGACTTTGTTCCAATAGAGGATCAGCTACCAGATATTTGCCAAGCCTCTTCCTACCACCTGATTCGAGGCACTCCGTTCAGCACTCAGAATGACTCAATCAATGGAAGACGGTAATCTCTCTTATCCCTTGGTTGTAATAATTAGTAGGTGTTGTTTGCATACTGTTTGAGTCAATCCGTGTTCTCATATCGATAGACTGTGTCTGTTTGTATCCCTTAGCGATTTTCATTTAAAAAAAAAGAAGAAGGGGAGAGGACAAAGGCAAGGTACTCCGCTAACTTGTTCTCCTGAACCAAAACGGACCTCGTCCACTCGGTTATTAAGCCTTTAAGGGTGCTTTATCACCTAACTTCCTAAGGATGCGAAACCTGGGAAAGTTGGCCCAAAGCTGTTACATGGGTGGAGAGAAAAGTCTGGGGGATGGAGACAGTCCCTGTGTGCTCAAACTTGTTAAATATCTATGCATTGCAAATATAGAGCTATAAATTCTTCAAAAATACAATGCAATGCAACAGGGATCATTACAAGTTATGAGTATGTGGCAATGAAAGGTTTTGTGGAATATGACAATACTTCTTGCCCCTTGTCGTCCATGAGTATGTTTGCGTTATGGATACAGTCTATTTGTATTTTAATGTACGGATTGACTGAGACTCTGTTGCAAACTTCCCTTACTGATGACAGCAAAAAGGGGGAAGTAGTGAATCCCGTCTCTCACGAACGAGTCACTCTGGTTATGTTCTGGATTGACTCCATCTCTGTGCGACTAGGTCTTAGGTGAAGTTTGGATATTCTGTTTCATTTTACTCTGTTGGTACTAGATCATGTTGGTTGCAGTTTCTTAACTTAGTCATATATTCCCTTTTCCAATATCTAGTAGTAGGTTGTGGTTTGCCAAATTGTACTCATCGATTCAGGGGGAACTCTAACAAGAGTTACTCAATCTATGTTGTGATTAAGGGGGAACTGGACAGGGTCGGTTCCCCAAAATACTTTTTCCCTTGTCTTGTTTTGCAGATTGACTCATTCGGGATTCACAAAAAGAGTTTTGCTATCATCAGCAACAAGGGGGAAAACTGTTGGAGTATGAAGGTGTTGCTGAGATAGTCAACCAGATCAAACTAGTCAATCACACTTCTCAAAACAAGACAGAGTCTGTCAACCTTGAAAGATCGAATGAGTCTCTGTCCTTACCGAAGAGAGAGAGATCCATCCATGTGAATTCATCAATCAGTAACGAAATTCAAGGAGCAACGTCCACTAAACCATAACGTCATCAACTATATCTTGGGCCGAAATTCATGCAAAATGTGAGCAAAATCCAAAGCCTTGACTTTCTGGTAATTCGAGGAGTCTGTCGGTCATTGCGAAAATTAAGGAGCAAGTACAGCAACTACATTGACTTACAACGGTCATCAACGTTTCAGACTTGGACCAAAATTTCTCAACATGGCACTAATCAAGACTTGCTTCAACTTCCGAAATATGGCTCCAGCTTCCGAAATTCAAGGAAAGAGAGTCATTGGTTCCTAAAATTTCGGAACTGACAGAGAGTCAGTCTACTACATCAGACGTAAAGTCATAATTGAAGTTGCCAAGTGTCCATGGATTGGTAATTTGTCCGAAAATTAAGGGTCAAGGCTTAGCACGTTCATAAAGAAGTTAGGACCGGATTTAAGCAACTACAACGTTCAGATGGCAGAAAATTCGGAAGCAGACTCCCTCACCGGCTCCACTATAAGAGAGTAGTAATTTCATTTCTCATTGCAGCTTTCCAAAGAGAATCATTCGAGATTTGTTTAGAGAAAGCTTTGCCTATTTTAGAGAGAGAAAAAGAGAGAGAAGTACTAGATTCGTTTGTGCATATCGATAGAGTCTTTCTAGGTAGGACCTAGTTTTCACTACACTTATCATTGAGCTGATCAGAGATTGTATTGGGTGAGTGAGTGAAAACCACGAAGTAGATCTCATCTACTGAGTGGGCATTATAAGTTGTTTTGTTTTGACCAGGAAATAAAATAACTTATATTGTGTATCCTGCTGAGTTCGACAGAGTCCTCCACCTTTCGAGTGTTAATCCATTTAGCTCCGCTAAGTCTATCTTACTTCACTACCTTGAGCAACTGCTTCCGCGCACTTAGTTCGGCTAAGTGTTTCTACGTCTCAAGTGTTGTCACATACGAGTTCGATTGAGTGCCTCTACATCACAGAGTGTTTCTTACTTTCAAAGACCGATTGAGTCAAACCAACTCTTAGACTCACACCTTGAGTTGGTTTGAGTCAGCCACCGATCCTACAGAGGCCGAATTCTTTTCATCAAAATAGCATTTGGAGAGCTTGGAATTCAAGGAGAAATCAAGTACAAGAATTGTCTTGATTTAAGGAGTAAGTTTATATAATTAAGGTTTATTAAGTTAAAGCTTGATTTAAGCTTCAAACTTTGGTATAAAAATTATGTATAACCTCTAAATAAATTAAGGCCGAAAATCATAGGTTATAATATCAAGAAAAAATTTTTATAACATATAAGGTAAGATTATTACCTTAAGGTATAAAATTTGTGTCACAAAAATTAAATATGATGCATATAAGTACAAGCCGAATTATCTAAGGATTAATTGTTCTATTTTAAGTTTATAATCTTTCTAAGTCATTAGCATAATTTTTAGAAGTTTTATATGGCTTAAATACATTTATATATATTTATTATAAAGTTTAAAACAAGTTTTAAAACCTTATGGTAAAGAAGATAAAACCGAGGAGGAAATGTATTATTTTGTGATATTTGAAGTGTATAAGTATATTATCTTGAATTATAAATTTTGGGTGTATTAAAAATAGCTACAAGTATTTAAATGATTAGTTTATAAAGTTATGTGGCTAAAATATAAATTTTGAAAAGTGTAGGGTACAAATTATAATTGCCGAGAGTATAAGGTGTTATTTGGTAAATTTATGTTATAATATAAGGTAGGAATTAATGTTATGAATTTTGCTGAATTTAAATAAGTGGTTAAGTGTTAAAATAACATTTTACGAAGTTTTGGGACTGTTTTGCAAATTATGGAAAGTTTGGGTTAAAACCAAAACTTATGTGATTTTATGGGTATATTAAAGTATTAATTGTGAACTTAAGTCTTGGTCAAAGTGTTGACCAAAAACCTTGGGTTAAAATGATTTATGACATAAAATATTAAGTTTATAAAGTTATGGGGTGAATATATAATTATAGGAATTATTATGTAAAACCGCATTGGACAAGGGGTGGAAATGTAATTTATAAAAGTATATGGGCCATTTCGGTTATTTAAGAAAATTAAATATTAAAACTATAGTTTTAAGTTAATATGTAAATTATATAAAGGTTTGTGGTTAAATTGTGAATTAGGGAATTACATGTTAAGACCGAAAATAAATGTGGTCATTGGTAATTTATAAAACTAATATACATTTTTGCAATTTCGAAAGTTAATGTGGATAATTAATGAATTATAAAAGTTATAAGGTTATTTGGCAATTTATAAAAGTATAAGGGTTTCTCGGTAATTAAGGAAATTAAATAATAAAACTATGGGTTATAAGTGGATATGTAACTTACATAAAAGTTTTGGGGTTAAAATGTAATTATGGGAAGTATATATGGAAACCGAAACTTTAAGAGATTATTTAGGAATTTATAAAAGATGGAGTATGTGAATTGTAAATACCGAAAAGATATATATGATTATTTGGTAAAATACAAAAGTTAAGATGTCCAAAATATAAACACCGAAATTGTAAGGTTAGTTTGGTATTTAATAAAGAAAGAAATTAAAGTTAAGTAATGTGATATATTATGAGGAATAATATAAGGTTTATAAAATAAATTATGGTTATGATAAGAATAACCAAAAGAATAAAATGTAGAGTTTATGAGATAATTATGGATATAATTAAGGTGACCAAATTATATTAGTATATGGAATAAGAGGAAATAATTATGGATATATAATTAAAGGGATGAAGAAATATCATAATATGGGAATTCATTATCACATGTGGGAATCACATAAAATAATGAACTGATGAACTACCAGGAAACCACTGTTAATAACAGGGGAATAAAAGAACATACCGAGTTAGTATATTACAGCGTTGGTTCTACAGTGACAGTACTGTAATATTTAGTGAATAATTATATTAATATTACCCGGTATTGTGTGTTTATATAACAGCGTACGGGAAGGAACTACTGAACAGGAATTTGTCAAGCTAGCAGTTACTTGGTGAACGGTATGTTAATTGTGTGGTCTGAATGTCCTAAGGATTTCCTAAGGTCCAGACGTTGTGTGTTTAATTGTTTAAGAGCGATATCTGTGATTATGTAATATGATATTGTACACTGTATTGCTCAACACTGTTGCGTTTTAGTTTTACGCGAACGTCTTATGACTGGAAGTTTATACATCTAAACTGGAACAAGAATAACTAACCTTTAGGTATTATTGAACCTAACTGGTGGTCAACTGTTATAGTCTTAACTCAAGGATTGGTTATTGTTCATTGACTAAAGGGCTAACTTATAAAGAGAGGAATCCAGACTGTTTTACTTTCTGGTTGCGCATCGTGATCACTACGAGAGACTCAATGGGGAGTCACTCAAGGGAATCCATGTCCACACTCGACGAGGCGAAGGGCACTGCCGTTGCTGCACAGGTTCGACCGGATCGGTCGATATATTATCCAGGGCCATAAGGTCAGCTGGTAATGGTTCCATTGGAACCCAGGGGACTATCGTCCATTAATAAGTATTAAGGGTTGTCTTGGACATGATGCCTGAGGTGGAAACTAATTGGAAAAGGTTAAGTGATTGGTTTAAAGGATAAGGGCCAGGTGGCCAACTAACAAGTACAGTTTAATATGCGTATCTTGTTGGATTATTGATTGTGATTATTGGTTATTGTTATTGATGTGAGATATATTGGTTATTGCTATGGATTGTTGATGTGTGGTTATTGGTGTCGTGTACTATTGTACATTATGTTTACAGGTGAGTTGTTATGTGATGTGTTAATGTTTACAGTTATTATATTATTATTGTAAACTGGTATTTCATGTAAAGACTCTAATATCAAGATGGCTTGAAATACCCCAAACCCTTAGTTACACCGTTTTAAACACCTGAATATGTATATTAAGACTAAAAATGTCTTAGAAACATTAGTAAACAAATTTAAACAAAAGAAAACACAAAATGTGCTTTAAAGACAATAAGAGCCAAAATTGCTCTAAGCTTGGGATAAGCTTGGTTAGACCTAATGAACTTACCAAGACCTCATTATATACTAATGAACATATTAAATCGATTACCAAAGAAACCAAGCTTGAAAAAGTTTAAACACAAAATGTGCTTTAAGGAGTCTTAAAGCACATTTTGAAAATTGTCTTGTAAATGAGTTTTGAATGGCTAAATGTTCCATCATTACTCTTTAATTAACATGTGTACTATATAGTATCACATTTGGAAGTCTATGTCAATGGGAAATCAAAAATTTCACTTCTAGTGCCTTGTTTTTATGAATAGTGATCTTTATAAGCTAGTTTGTAACATATGTTGTATTAAGTAATAAATTGACAAACACAGACTAAAATACCCTCATTATATTATGGGGGGCCGGTTTTCTAAGTGTGGTGACTCACCACTCTTTAGTTAATATGATAAGTAAATAAAGAAAACTAATTAAACTACTTTTTTACTTATTACAACAATATCTTCAAAAAGTAGGTCTATCTCATTCTCTCATTTCTTCTTTGTATTCACACGGCTCCATACTCTCTTCAACCGCTCTTATTCCTTCTCTTCCACGGTAATACCACCCACCACCATTAAACCTCTTCTTTGATCTCTTGTAAAATCTAGCTCACTTAACCAAATCAAAAACAAACACCACCAATCTCTTCCTCTCATCAAGCTCTTCATTCCTATCTTCTCAAAACTTCAAGAGCCCCATTTCGGTGCCAAGGAGTTCCACCATTGAGGGAGCTTGAGCTTGTATTTTTACATATTATTACTCTCCTTTGCTTCTAGGTAAGGAATCTCAAATAAAAACTACATTTCCTCCATGTTTTTGTTGTGACCGAAAATACCCATTGATGGAGCTCTTTGTGTGACTTGTTCTAGCTTCATTCCAACTCTTCATGGACTAGGTGGAGTCCTCTCTTGATATATATTCAAACTCTCTTCAAAGATCAAGGTAAAACAACTACATAATGTTTTTGAAACAATGTAAATTAGGGTTTACAATGAGATGAAGCTTAGCTTGAATACTCATTATAATGTTTGTATATTGTTTAGAACTTGACAAGGAATCAAATACCTTATCGGTTCTATTAGGAAACAAGAAGAAGTTGTTGGGAAAAGAGGTAAACCTACTAACCTAATGTTTAATGCCTTAGAGAAATGAGCTTATAATGCTTGTTAAACTACCTAAAGAGCAAATGGTGAATGACTTAGTAAAGTGTTCTCAAGAGACTAGTAAAAAGGCATATGTTTTTGAGTGTATTTGCAGGTCAAAGGCAAATATAGTGGAAATTCAGTGTTTAAGAGTTATGCACTTTAAGGGCCTAAGAGCCATGCATTTAAGGGCCTAAGTTCCATGCAATTTAAATTATGCACTATATTGTGATGTAGTGTAAATTTGGTGAAGTTGTGTATGGAGTGTTCTTGGTGATTCTAGGTGTTTGAAATACCCCAAACCTAGTTATGTTTGTTTAAACACCTAATATGTGTAATAAGACTAACAAGAGTCTTAGAAACCTTAGTAAACAAATTTAAACTAAAGAAAACACAAAATGTGCTTTAAAGTCAATAAGGGCCAAAATGTGCTCTAAGCTTGGGATAAACTTGGTTAAGACCTAATGAACTTACCAAGACCTCATTTATACACTAATGAACATATTAAACCAATTACCAAAGAAAACCAAGCTTGGAAACAAGTTTAAACACAAAATGTGCTTTAAGAAGTCTTAAAGCACATTTTTGAAAAATTGTCTTGTAAATGAGTTTTGAATGGCTAAATGTCCATCATTACTCTTAAATATATATGTGTACTATATAGTATCACATTTGGGTGGCTATATTAATGGGAAATCAAAATTTTCACTTCTAAGTGCCTTGTTTAGGTGAATAGTGATTTTATAAGCTAGTTTATAACATATGTTGTATTAAGTAATTAAATTGACAAACAAAGACTAAAATACCCTCATACTAATAAAGGGGGCCGGTTTTTAAGTGTGGTGACTCACCACTCTCTAGTTGATATAATAAGTAAGTAAAGAAAACTAAGTAAACTTACTTTTTACTTTATAAACATAAATATCTCTTAAAAGCAAATTCTATCTCATTCTCTCATTTCCTCCCTTGTTCACACGGCTCCACACCTCTCTTCTTCCTTCTCTTCCACGGTAATACACACCACCTCCATTAGAACTCCATCTTTGACCTCTTGCTAAATCAAGCTCACTTGTCCAAATCAATTCTCAGACCACCAATCTCTTCCTCTCATCAAGCCCTTCATTCCTATCTTCTCAAAACTCCAAGAGCCCCATTTCGGTGCCAAGGTGTTCCACCATTGAAGGAGCTTGAGCTTGTATTTTGACATATTATTACTCTCCTTTGCTTCTAGGTAAGAAATCTCAAAGAAACATGTTTCCTCCATGTTCTTACCTTGACCGAAAATACACATTGATATAGCTCTTTGTGTGACTTTGTTCTAGCTTCATTTCAACTCTTCATGGACTAGGTGGAGTCCTCTCTTGTTATATTCAAACTCTCTTCAAAGATCAAGGTAAAACAACTACATTAATTTTTTGAAACAATGTAAAATTAGGGTTTGCAATGAGATGAAGCTTATAGCTTGAATACTCATTATAATGTTTGTATATTGTTTAGAACTTGACAAGGAATCAAATACCCTACCGTCTTGTAGTGAAACAAGAAAGGAATTGTTTGGAAAAGAGGTAAATCTATTAACCTTATGTTGTTTAATGCCTTAGGAGAAATGAGCTTATAAATGCTTATTAAAACTACCTAAAGAGCAAATGGTAAATGACCTAGTAAATGTTCTCAAGGAGACTAGTAAAATAACATATGTCTTGTTGTATGTAATCGCAGGTTAAAGCATATATATTGGGAAATTCAGTGTTTATGATTTAAGCACTTTAAGGGCCTAAGAGCCATGCATTTTAAGTGCCTAAGTGCCATGCAATTAAATTATGCACTATATTGTGATGTAGTGTGAATTTGGTGAAGTTGTGTAAGAAGGTGTTCTTGGTGTTCTAGGGTGTTTAATGATGATAATATTGTGCTAAGGTGTAACAAAATGCTAGGAGAACCTATGTCAAAATTTAGGAGATGCATAAAGGATTCAAGGTGTTATAAAGGAATTTTGATGAACTAGGAAGTGTTCTAGAGTGTATAAGGACTTAGGCATGGTCTTGAGGTTTTAGTTTATACCAAAGTCATTTTGGACTTAGATTGAGACTTAGGCAAACTTTGGTAAATAAGGAGAAAGTGTAAGCTTAGAAAAGAGATTTCAAGGATGACATAAAGAGTTTTAGTTTGTAAGAATTGATGTTTAAGTAATATGTTGTGTGGAAGAAATATCTTGGTTTAATGATTAGAATAGGCAAGGAATACCACTTAGAAACTTAGGGAGAAGATATTATAAGTGTTGGAGGCTTTGGGGAAATTTGGTTAAGTGTTTAAAGGCTTGGAAATTGAGCATTTTGCCTTGTCCGAACTTCCGTCCGGACATGGAAGTTCGGACAGGCTTTGTTGGGTAAGGATTTTTGCACACTCGAACCTGTGTCCGAACTTGGGAAGTCCGGACACATGTTCGGACGCATGGACTTCAGTGTTAAGAGATTCTCGACTCACGTCCGAACTTCCGAAGTCCGGACACAAGTTCGGACGTGTGTCTGTTTCTGTCTAAAATCACGGCTTGTGTCCGAACTTGGAAGCTCGGACACAAGTTCGGACAGGCCACTGTATGGACCAAAAATTATTGTTTTAAGATGGGAATTGTTATCTAAAAATAGTAGTTGGTTAGTAATGATATAATAAGGTTATATAAGACATGTTAGGTGGGTTTTAAAGGCAATTAAAAAGGATGAAAAGTTGTAACAAGTGTAAAATAAAAATAAACTAGTAATGTTGAGTAGATAATGTTAATAATGGACTAGTGCGTTAATTAACCGACGTTACTAATGTGTTTAGGATTCTCTCAAGGTGGAAACGAAACGAGGCAAGGACCAAGGTATGGTTTTCTTGCAGTCTGTTGCCTACCGGTTTACACCGGCTTGTGTGTTGTTTGTTTTTCTGTGTGTTTATGACTTTGTAAGATTAAACCATGTAAAGAGTTTACAGTTGTTAAATATTATTATGTTGTTAAGTATGACTCTCTCTTCCCTTGTGTGTGTCTAACAAGACTTGACCTATTATTGTGGAATGTTTGTTGAGTTCAATGATGAACTACTAACAAGGGCTAACGGGGGAAGTGAGGAGTCCGGTCTGTTCCGGCCACGCGTGTGAGTATGGGAGTCGATGTCATAACCGGTTCGATTCTCTCTGTATGTTATGGTTAAGTTTCCAATTTGGTTTCTAACCTTCCCTTTAGCTTAACCAAGGCTATTTTACTGACTCACGTCGGGCCACAGGGGCATACTATGTGTTATTTCGGTGTGCTTGGATCACTATGTCCGAGGCACCTTGTGTTAAGTTAACCGTTCAATCTAACCGGACGGTAACGAGTTATGTAACGAGCTAAGTATGAGCGTGGCAACATTCTCTAGGCTCTCAATGGGGACTAACTGTGTTGGTTCTCTTCCTAAAAGGAATTGTATGTTTGTGATGTGTGTTATGATGTGTACAATACCCATGTTGTGTTATATATGTATGAGTTGTGTGTTTAAAATAAATACCATGTCATCACGACAAATAGTTGGGCGCATTCCGGTAGTCGATGGGCTGCGCGTTAACCATGCCAGCCAAGGGTTGCTGACCCCCTCGGGGGATCCATATTTCTTATACTGCAGGATGAGGATCGAAGAAGCAGAGTGGCTCTAGATCCTAGGGTGTAGTTTACTTTTGGAGTACTTTTGGATGTTGCCCGGGATGCGCCTGTGCTCCCGTGGCGTGTTATGTACTTGATTATGATGGTTCACAGTGACGGTATACGGTGAAGGATTTATGTAAACACTCGGTATTATGTTGATGTATATATATGGTTATTAGTTCTATGCTCGGGAGTCTGATCATCAGACCGGTACAATTGTATTTATTCAGCCTTGTTAGCCACGTGGGTGGTTGACGGCATTGTAGCACCAATCGTTTAGTTACTGTTTAGTTGTTTATTTTCCGCTGCGATTCCAAGTAATGTGTTGTGCGTAGTAGGGGTGTTACAAAAAGTGGTATCAGAGCGAAGTATCGCTCTGATGACTAGAATACCGAGCTTAGGGATATACCGAGTTAGGAAACCTAACTATAGATACCTAAGTGAACAGATTTGGAAAGGTTGACCACTAACTAAGTGTGGAGATACCTTATTATCGGGAAGCGTTACAATCGTTGGACCGATAAGTGTGCAAGCATAATGCTAATGAGATGTTCATATAAATTCAGATGGCAGGTAGACCACGAGGTAGAGGCCGCGGGCGCGGTACTGGAGGTTTGGGTGACCAGGGTGATGATACTACGGCACAGACTATGGCTGAGGCAGTTGCAGCCGCCGTAGCCCAGTTGGTACCCGATCTAGTTGCTGCCATACAGCAAGGGCAACAGCCCGGAGTTCAGCCACCACCACCACCGCCACAGAGACCAATTGGGTCAAGGCGTTGGCTGATCTGAGGTCGCCCTCATTCAGTGGGGAGACCGATCCCCGTAAGCTCGAGGCGTACATCTCCGAAATGGAGACCGCCTTCGAAACCCTAGCACCACCTGAGCAGGTCAAGGTACGACTTGCTGCTTATTACTTGAAGGGCTCGGCACAAAACTGGTGGAAGCTTGTGCGAGAGGGCAGAGTTGCTGACCCGACTTTTCAGTGGAGGGAGTACACGGCTCTGCTGCGAGCCAAATACTACCCTATACATGTGCAAGAGGCCAAGCGCCTGGAGTTGGACAATCTGAGGCAAGGGGATAAGATGACGGTAGATGAGTACTACTCAGCCTTCATCGGACTCATCCACCTGATACCGGATCTGGGATACTCAGACCGGATTCTCGTGAACCGTTTCTACAACGGACTGAACTATCTCCTACGCTACGGCATGGGGCCTACTCGATATACCACTTTGCAGGTAAAGGAACTACAGTGTAATGTGAATAAGTGTGTACAATGTGTTAATGTGTTGTGAGTTTATATGGCGGGGCATAACTGACACCCTAAATATAGGAGTGCTATCATGCCGCTGCTATTGTGGAGATCACCGTCCGTCTGAGGGACGAGGAGAGTGCGCTCAAGCGCAAGGCTCGAACGAGGGCCAAGGCACGCAAGGGCAGTGGGGAGGGAAGAAGAAGAAATCATACCCCCAGTCCCAGAAAGGACAGCAACAGGGTGGCAAGGGCCAGACCCAGACCACCACTGCTGAGGAGCCTCTGCAGCTCACCTATGTGTATGCGGCCAAGCCCCTACGTTCTTACCCACCTAAGGGTAATTGTCTAATTCTGTGTGATAAGTTAGAGTATATGTTGATAAGTTGTGGAACAAGTATTGATTGTGTATTGTGATAGCAGCTAGCACGGGCTCTGGACCGGAGCGCCACTATTACTGCAAGTGGTGCAACGGAGACCACCCCGGCAAGGACTGCAAGGGTAACGATGTTCAGTGCCGATACTGTAAGAAGATGGGTCACCGCGATCATGAATGCTGGCAGAACCCAAACAGTAGGAACTATAGGCCAAAGGGGCAATGGAAGGGTAAGGCCACTACGACCACCGAAGGCCAGAAGACGGCAAACCAGCCACCCCCAGATCAGAGGTACACGGAGTCCCAGAAGGGGAAGGGGTCGGGGTCCAACAAGGCCACCCTGAATGTGGTGGACCGGTCTGAGGCGCCAGGGCCCTCTTCTAGACCAGGTACCGCCTGAACTGTTAAATGTAAAGAGTGTTTGCATACTGCATTTCATGCATGTGTGTGAGAGAGTTTAAATAAACAACCATGTGAGTGAATAAATAAAGTATAGTGTGAGATTTACCTAATTAGAGTACTCTAAACTTAAAGGAACTTTCAATATATGTTATCCAATCCCACCCACACCAAACCCTGAAGAAACCACCATTAGCATCACCGACTTTCCATTGGAGCAATGTCAGGTCATCCAGCCAGGTATGATACTTTTAAATGGATACCTGACACCGGAAGCACAAATCCATATCATCAGACGATGCGACGAACTTGGAGCAAAACCAGGAGGGTTCTACACACCCGAATACCCGAAGGAGCAAGGATGCAATTGAAGATGATGTGCATGGGTAAGGACTGGAACCCTTACACCAAGGCATATCAGAAGTGCGAGCTGAAGATGGAGCAACAGTATCAAGTATACCAGAGGAGTTCCATGCGGTCGTTAACCACGCCGTGGGAATTGCTCAACAAGTTGAAACGGAATCAATTCCAAGTGTAAAAGCAGATCTATGCATTGTGAACTTCTACCAGAAAGGTGGACGGTTAGGTAAACATCAAGCAAAGACGAGTCACCCGAGTCTCTAAGTAAGGGAGTACCCGTGGTGTCTTGGTCCATTGGTGATACCGCAGTGTTTGTGTATGGCGAGCAGAAGCGCGCGTGCTGACCTCGCAAAGAAGTTACTGTTGAAATCGGGAGATGTATTAATCATGGGTGGGCAATCAAGAATGCTATACCATGGCATCAGAAAGATCAAACTGAATACCGCACCGTCGGCAGTGATCAACGCCACACACAAGAAACCCGAACGTTTGAATTTGACCTTCAGACAGTTTTAAGCCTTGTATAATTATGTGATAAACCAGTGTGTATTAAGGATGTTGTAAGTGTGAATCATGGCGACAGTATAAGCCAATGAATGTTGTAAAAAGAGTGTGTTAATGAATAAAGTGGAGTTGTTTGAAGCATATAAACCGTGTTGTTACCCAATACTTATTAGTTTGCAAATGAATTAGGCTGTGCACTCGGAACGGGAGGTATACTGAGTGTCTGCAATAAGGCAGAAGCCGGCAAGAGCGGCACAATCCTCACCGGTACCTTTCCAGTGAATGCGTGGATGCATCGATCTTGTTCGACTCTGGAGCCTCACACACATTCATTTCGCTATCATTTGCGAAGAGGCTGGGGTTAGACGGTGAAGAGATGCCAGACTTCGTGGTCACTCTCCCGTCGAAAGAGCGGATCAGGTGTACCCGCTACTACCGAGATGCTGTTGTTCGAATCATGGATGAGGAGTATCCGATCGACTTGATAGAGTTCGACGGACTAGGTTTTGATGTGATTGTCGGGATGAACTGGTTGGAGCGGTACAAGGGTAGAATCCTATGTGCCGAGCATCGACTGCTTCTTCGGAGTCCATCTGGGGTTACTATATCATACCGCCAGAGGCCCAGGGAGCCTTCGACTCAGATCATCACCGCCATGGCTATGTATCGTGAGTTGCGACGAGGAAATGATGTATACCTCTGCCATGTCCAGGACATAGAGAGAGACCCTGAGTTTAGCCCAGATGTGCCGGTAGTGTCGGAGTTTCCTGATGTATTTCCTAAGGAACTGCCGGGCATGCCGCCAGCACGAGAGGTTGAGTTTGAGATTGATCTAATTCCGGGCACCGGACCCATTGCGAAAGCGCCTTATCGTATGGCTCCAGCAGAGATGACAGAGCTCAAGGAGCAGCTGAGAGACCTACTCGACAAGGGCTTTGTCCGCCCTAGTGTTTCACCATGGGGAGCGGTCCTCTTCGTGAAGAAGAAGGACGGTAGCCTCCGCCTGTGTATTGATTATCGGGAGCTGAATGCTGTTACGGTGAAGAACCGTTACCCCTTACCACGCATCGACGATCTATTTGATCAGCTGAGGGGAGCATCAGTATTCTCCAAGATAGACCTACGTTCCGGATACCACCAGATTGCCATCCGTGACAGCGATATCGAAAAGACAGCATTCAGAACTAGGTATGGGCATTATGAGTTCACAGTTATGCCGTTTGGCTTGTCAAATGCACCAGCAAAGTTCATGGACTTAATGAACCGTTTGTTCCAAGATCAGTTGGACAAATCAGTGGTAGTCTTCATCGATGACATACTTGTGTATTCTAAATCGAGAGGTGAGCATGAAAGCCACCTGAGAGATGTATTGCAAACGTTGAGAAAGAATCAGCTGTACGCTAAATTTTCTAAGTGTGAATTTTGGTTGAACCAAGTGTCCTTCCTTGGACATGTGATTTCTGAGGCCGGGATCGCTGTTGATCCGGCAAAGATAGATGCAGTGCGCACCTGGCCTAGGCCGAAGACAGTTACCGACATCAGGAGCTTCCTCGGTCTGGCAGGTTACTATAGGAGATTTGTGAAGAACTTCTCCAGTGTCTCGAAGCCGATGACTTCCTTGATGAAAAAGGATGCACCATTCGAGTGGACAGTCGACTGTGAGAGTTCTTTCGCGAGTCTCAAGGATGCTCTGACATCTGCACCGGTTCTGACACTACCAGACGGTCCAGATGGTTTTGAGGTCTATTGCGACGCATCAGGCAGGGGTATGGGTTGTGTGTTGATGCAGCACGGGAAGGTCGTAGCTTACGCCTCCCGACAGCTGAAGAAGCATGAGGAGAACTACCCTACCCACGACTTAGAATTGGGGGCCATTGTCTTCACACTGAAGATATGGCGACATCACTTGTATGGGGTAAGTGTGACGATTTATTCTGACCACAAAAGTTTAAAGTACTTGTTCACTCAGAAGGAGTTGAACATGAGGCAAAGAAGGTGGGTTGAATTTCTGAATGATTATGACATCAACTTGCAGTACAAGGAGGGTAAGGCAAATGTGGTAGCTGACGCATTGAGTCGCCGAGCACACTCTCTCCATTCGCTAGTCTCCCATACTGGCTTGGTTGAAGAGGTGCGGAGTGCTCAGATGACGGATCAGTATATGGTGGAGATTAGGCAGAAGCTTATAAATGGCACATTCGAGGGTCAGAAGTACGACTTCAGACTCCACGATGATGACCTGATTAGGCTTAATGGCCGGTTGTGTATACCCAGGAGTAGCGCTGAGTTGAAGGAGCGCATATTGAGTGAATCCCATTGCTCTACTACTTTGATTCACCCCAGAGCTTCAAAGATGTATAAAGGTATGAAAAGATATTTCTGGTGGGCTGGAATGAAAAAGGATGTGAATGACTATGTGTTGAGGTGTCTCACTTGTCAGAAGGTCAAGTTTGAGCACCGACGGCCTGGTGGTATGGTGCAGCCAATGCCAGTGCCGGAGTGGAAGTTCCATGACATATCTATGGACTTCGTAGTAGGGCTTCCGCCTACAAGGGGAGGTCTGAATATGATTTGGGTTGTAGTAGACCGACTGACCAAGGTGGCTCGATTCATACCGATGAAGGACACCTGGAAAGTGGCTAAGCTTGCAGAGCTCTTCGACAAAGAGATTGTAAGACATCATGGTGTACCAAAGACGATTGTATCTGACAGAGATACCAGGTTCTTATCCAGATATTGGAAGTCTACACGAGAAGCATTGGGTACCGAACTGAAATTGAGTACAGCGTTTCACCCACAGACCGATGGTCAGAGTGAGCGCACCATTCAGACACTTGAGGATATGCTACGTGCATGTGCACTTGACTTTCAGACCAGCTGGATTGATAAGTTACATCTGATCGAGTTTAGTTACAACAACAGTTACCATGCTTTCGATCAAGATGTCTCCCTTCCAGGCATTGTACGGTAGACCATGCCGCACGCCATTATGCTGGGATGAGTCGAGTGAGACGGTCATTATAGGACCAGAGTATCTTGAGCAAGTTCAGGCAGAAGTTCGTCAGATCCGGGCTAACATGAAAGCAGCTCAGGATAGACAGAAGTCGTACGCAGATGTGCGCCGATGCGACCTGGAGTTCGCCGTGGGCGATCAGGTATTTTTGAGAGTATCCCCCATGAAGGGAGAATTTAGTTTTGGCCAGAAAGGCAAGTTGAGCCCAAAATATGTAGGGCCTTATGTTGTGACGGAGCGGATCGGCCCGGTAGCTTATAGACTTGATTTACCCGCCGAGCTGGGCAAGGTGCATGATGTATTTCATGTGTCCCAGTTGAAGAAATATATGTCTCATCCGTCTCATGTACTTCAGCTTGAGAGGCTAACTTTAGAGCCCACCATGCGATCAGTGGAGACTCCGGTACGGATTCTGGACACTAAGACTCGAGACACTCGCCATAAGTCCGTGAGACTGGTGAAAGTTCTTTGGTCTAACCAGGACGTTGAGGAGGCCACTTGGGAGCTGGAAGATAAGATGAAGGCAAAGTACCCGTCATTGTTTACTTCTTAGTGTTTGTATGTATAGGGTACGGGGCGCACCCCTATTTAAGGGGGGTAGAGCCGTTTCGGTTATGTGTATGACATGTATTTGGATACATTGTCTATGTTGTGTTGTTATGTTGTTAATGTTATAGACCGCCGAGTCTGAATGATGTTGTGATGTTTTATTTTTTGGACCATGTGTCCGATGTGATGTAAAGATGTTGTTAATGTGATATGGAAGTGTTGTTGATATGTGTCCCATGTTCTAATATTTGGGATAGGTAGAAGTATGAACTTTGGGGACAAAGTTCTTTTAAGGGGGGTAGATTGAAATACCCCAAACCTTAGTATACCGTTTAAACACCTGAATATGGTATATTAAGACTAAAAAGAGTCTTAGAAACATTAGTAAACAAATTTAAGCAAAAGAAAACACAAAATGTGCTTTAAAGACAATAAGAGCCAAAATGTGCTCTAAGCTTGGGATAAGCTTGGTTAAGACCTAATAAACTTACCAAGACCTCATTTATATACTAATGAACATATTAAATCGATTACCAAAGAAAACCAAGCTTGAAAACAAGTTTAAACACAAAATGTGCTTTAAGGAGTCTTAAAGCACATTTTTGAAAAATTGTCTTGTAAATGAGTTTTGAATGGCTAAATGTCCATCATTACTCTTTAATTAACATGTGTACTATATAGTATCACATTTGGAAGTCTATGTCAATGGGAAATCAAAAATTTCACTTCTATGTGCCTTGTTTTTATGAATAGTGATCTTTATAAGCTAGTTTGTAACATATGTTGTATTAAGTAATTAAATTGACAAACAAAGACTAAAATACCCTCATTATATTATAGGGGCCGGTTTTCTAAGTGTTGTGACTCACCACTCTTTAGTTAATATGATAAGTAAATAAAGAAAACTAATTAAACTATTTTTACTTTATTACTACAAATATCTTCAAAAAGTAAGTCTATCTCATTCTCTCATTTCTTCCTTGTATTCACACGGCTCCATACTCTCTTCAACCTCTCTTCTTCCTTCTCTTCCACGGTAATACCACACCACCACCAATAAACCTCTTCTTTGATCTCTTGTAAAATCTAGCTCACTTAACCAAATCAAAAACAAACACCACCAATCTCTTCCTCTCATCAAGCTCTTCATTCCTATCTTCTCAAAACTTCAAGAGCCCCATTTCGGTGCCAAGGAGTTCCACCATTGAGGGAGCTTGAGCTTGTATTTTTACATATTATTACTCTCCTTTGCTTCTAGGTAAGGAATCTCAAAAAAAACTACATTTCCTCCATGTTTTGTTGTTACCGAAAATACCCATTGATGGAGCTCTTTGTGTGACTTTGTTCTAGCTTCATTCCAACTCTTCATGGACTAGGTGGAGTCCTCTCTTGATATATATTCAAACTCTCTTCAAAGATCAAGGTAAAACAACTACATTAATGTTTTTGAAACAATGTAAAATTAGGGTTTACAATGAGATGAAGCTTATAGCTTGAATACTCATTATAATGTTTGTATATTGTTTAGAACTTGACAAGGAATCAAATACCTTATCGGTTCTTATTAGGAAACAAGAAAGAAGTTGTTTGGAAAAGAGGTAAACCTACTAACCTAATGTTGTTTAATGCCTTAGGAGAAATGAGCTTATAATGTTTGTTAAAACTACCTAAAGACCAAATGGTGAATGACTTAGTAAAGTGTTCTCAAGAGACTAGTAAAAAGGCATATGTGTTGTTGAGTGTATTTGCAGGTCAAAGGCAAATATATAGTGGAAATTCAGTGTTTAAGAGTTATGCACTTTAAGGGCCTAAGAGCCATGCATTATAAGGGCCTAAGTGCCATGCAATTTAAATTATGCACTATATTGTGATGTAGTGTAAATTTGGTGAAGTTGTGTATGAGAGTGTTCTTGGTGATTCTAGGTGTTCTTGTGTGTTTAATGGAGGAAACAAAGTGTTTAGGCTTAGTAATGTTCTAGGGGAATCCATGTCAAAATTTAGGTAAAAAGCAAGAAGTTCTAAGTGTTTACATAAGGTTTGGTGAATTAGAGGTATTAGGAAATGACTAGGTGTTTTACAAGAGAAGAAATAACGCCTTAAGGTGTTCTAGGTAAACAAAGGGACTTAGACATCAACTAGGGTTTAGGTTGGTAAGAAATAATGTTTAAGAGATGATGTTAAGATGAGGAGAAAGCATTTTGGGATAGTAGTTATCATAGGTGAGAAACACCATCTAGAAACCTAGTATAAAATATTAAGTGTTAAGGAAGTTTTACAAGGAAATGAGTAAAGGCTTAAGGAATTAGAAAATGAGTTTCATGGATGTTGTATGTGGACATAAGTGTACCAAATGTTATTAGGAGACATTAAGAGGCTTTAGGAGAAGTTTGGTGAAGATTTGATAAAGTTTGGGCAAGTTTAGGTGGCGTCCGACCCAGGGGTCCGACCCAAGTTTGGGTCGGACAGCCTCTGTTAGACGTCAGGAAATTGTTCTGGAATGGTCCGACCCAGAAGGGTGGGTCGGACATGGGTCGGACGGTCATGTTTCAAAGGAGGGAAAATGTTCTGGAATGGTCCGACCCAGTCGAGTGAGTCGGACGTGGGTCGGACGGGCATGTTTTGTAGGGCGGAAAATGTTCTGGAATGGTCCGACCCAGTCGAGTGAGTCGGACGTGGGTCGGACATGTATGTTCTGAGGTCGATGAAATTCTCTGGAATGGTCCGACCCAGAAGGTTGGGTCTGACATGGGTCGGACAAGTTAAGTTTTTCCAAAGCCGAAAACCACTGGAAGGGTCCGACCCAGTTGTGGGTCGGATGGTGGGTCGGACATACCAAAACTTAAAAAAAAAAGAGAAAAGAATGTGACTTATGTAGTTAACCCTAGGGTGTATAATGAAGGTAACCTAGGGTAAGATAGACATTAAAACCCATCATACAATCATGTTAAATACTTAGCAAGTTTGAAGTTGAATAAATAATTAACCGACGTTATTAACTATGTATAGGAGTGACCTACGGAGGAAACCAATCGAGGCCAGGACCAAGGTATGGTTTTCTTGCAGTTTGTTGCCTACCGGTTTACACCGGCTTGTGTGTTGTTTGTTTTTCTGTATGTTTATGACTTTGTAATATTAAACCATGTAAAGAGTTTACAGTTGTTAAATATTATTATGTTGTTAAGTGTGACACTCTCTTCCCTTGTGTGTGTCTAACAAGACTTGACCCATTATTGTGAATTGTGTATTGAGTTCAATGATGAACTGCTAACAAGTGCTAACGGGGGAAGTGAGGAGTCCGGTCTGTTCCGGCCACGCGTGTGAGTATGGGAGTCGATGTCATAACCGGTTCGATTCTCTTTGTATGTTATGGTTGTTTTCCAATTTGGTTTCCAACCTTCCCTTTAGCTTAACCAAGGCTATTTTACTGACTCACGTCGGGCCACAGGGGCATACTATGTGTTATTTCGGTGGGCTTGGATCACTATATCCAAGGCACCTTGTGTTAAAATATCCGTTCAATCTAACAGGACGGTAACGAGTTATGTAACGAGCTTAGCATGAGCATGGCAACATTCTCTAGGCTCTCAATGGGAACTAACTGTGTTGGCTCTCTTCCTAAAAGGAATTGTATGTGTGTGACGTGTGTGATGATGTGTACAGTACCCAAGTTATGTTATATATGTATAAGTAGTGTGATTTAAAATGAATGCCATGTCATCATGACAATTGGTTGCGCGTATCCCGGTAGCCGATGGGCTGCGCGTTAACCATACCAGCCAAGGGTTGCTGACCCCCTCGGGGGATCCATATTTCTTTTACTGCAGGATGAGGATCGAAGAAGCGGAGTGGCTCTAGGTCCTAGGATGTAGTTTACTTTTGAGTACTTTTGGATGTTTGCCCGGGATGCGCCTGTGCTCCCGTGGCGTGATATATATTTGATTGTGACGGTTTACAGTGAAGGTTAACAGTGATGTGTTACAGTGAAGGATATATGTAAACACTCGGTATTTTGTTGATGTATATATGTGGTTGTTAGTTCTATGCTCGGGAGTCTGATCATCAGACCGGTACACTTGTATTTATTCAGCCTTGTTAACCACGTGGGTGGTTGACGGCGTTGTAGCACCATTCGTTTAGTTACTGTTTAGTTGTTTATATTCCGCTGCGATTTCAAGTATTGTGATGTGCGTAGTAGGGGTGTTACATGGCTAAAATGACTTAAGGAATCTAGATGATTTAAGACTACATTTAGCATACCAGCATTTCGATTGCTGAGCCCTTCAATGGGCCAAACATTCCAGGTTATTGAAGAAGACTCAAGCCGGAGTGCGGGACACGGGGGTAGCTGATGTGTTTTCGACAAACACCTTTGGTTTTATTTTGTATTGTATTAAGGAGGTTGTTGTATTCAGTTAGTTGCTCATTTAGTTGTATTTTGGTTTGTAATAATTAGAGTGCTCAATATCTGTTCATCACAGCGTGAGGAGTTGTATTGTTGGAAAGAGTGAGGATGCCTTGTTACTCACAAGGGTGAGTAATGGCGTGTAACACCAAGGTAGATAGTCTTATTTTCCGCTGCGAATTATTATTTGTTATGCTACGACATGCGATGTTATTACAGGTTTAGGATTAGGGGTGTTACAGCTTCTTTACTCGTATGGGTGAGTAATGACATGTGACACCCGAGTGAGTTTATTACTGTGATACTTCCGCAGTGAGATGTCATTAATGAAATGCCCCATAAATTAATCTAAATTAATTTAGGGGATTTCCTTTATTGAACCCTGAATAATACTATAAAATATTAAATTATTATATGGAATTATGAATATAATAGTAAGATTTACAAGTCCTAAATCTTGGAAAAATTTCAAGACACTCCAATTATATTATAAAATATTTTAGAAATATTTGGAACATTGATTTGGATCATAAAAGTCAAAATAAAATCATAGTTGAAATATCCCTAATAATTATAAAAATAATTAAGGTCTAATTATATAAGGCTAACATGTTGCAATAATGGATTAAGTAAATATTTACATGAATTAAGGTTTCAATGAACCTCAATTATATTTATCAAACCTAAAATGAAATTCTAAATTAAGGGGATCATTTAAAAGGAGTAAATTATACAATAAAAATCGGTGTAGCATGTAATATATATTATGACATGAAACGACACATAGATTATTATGGGGAAGATTGAGAGGTTATTTAACGAGCTAATTTAATTATGAGTCTCCTCTAAACAAAATAATAATAATAACTAAAATAAATAAAACGTAAATGATAGCCTCTCTCTATTTTCTGTTCACTCATGGTTATAATTTAATTGGCAAACCTCTCTCCTTTCCTATTCCCTCATCCACAGTCATATATATTCTCGACGTCCCTTTTCTCTTCATTTACTCTTCACTCACGGTTAATACATGTAATTCTCTCTTCATGTCCCTTCTTCATTTCTATTTTTATTCTCCTCATTTATAATATTTATTTTGCCAACTCAATTCCAAGAGCATTTATTCGGCAAACAATGGATAGATAAACAAAAGAAATTCTTCATTTTCTTTTCTTAATAATCAAGAAACTTACATACTGGCCTCTCTTCTCCATATTCCCCTCATATAATAACTTAATTGACAAAATATACATTCCAGAAATTTTCCTTTTACTCACGGTTGAAATTCTCTCATTCATTTTCTCCTCACATTATAAATATATGTATAATTCATGTCAGCCCTCTATTTTCTTCACCCAGGTAACTGGCAAATGAACCTTTTATTTTCTTCAAATCTCTTCACGGTAATTTAGCAACCACCTCTCTTCTATTTCTACTCTCTTCATGTTTCCTCCACTCACGTGCAATCAAACCGGCAAAGGAACATACATAATAGCGTCTCTCTTCAAATTCTCTTCATTCACCTTCTTTATTCACATGTAACTGCCGGGATGGAAAGTTAATGTTTTGTTTTCATTTCCATAAATCCTGCAATCTAAGCGGAATAAGAAACATACATACTGGCACCTTCCCTTCATCTTCTGCATTCCCGGTAGCCTTGCAAACCAAACCCAATGGAACATACTTGATCAAGCGCCTCCATTATTTTCATCATCTTCTTGTATCTGCACCTCTGAAGCTAGATTTTAGAACCGGTAAAGCACTGTCCGCAAGCAAGGGAGTCCATGCTCTGCATCTCCGATTGTTCTCTTCTTGTTCTGCACCAGAAACTCCATCCTGGTCACGGTAATTTTGCAACTACAACAAACAAACAAGGAATATTTGCTCTGCGTTTCTTTCCCAGCCTCTTGTATCTACAACTACCTTCATTCTACCCTTGCATCTGTACCTCTATTCATTCTTTTCTTTTTATTTACGTTTTTATCGAAGCAGTAGCATCAACCCGTTCCAGAACTGCATCCACCGTGAAGGGGATATACATATTGCAGGACTCTTTTCATTATCTTCTCATACCTGCTGAAGCAATCGCTGGGTGCTTGCATACCAGAATTCACCGGGTTAAAACTATTCATATCTACCGGTAAAATAACCGCACATAATTATCTTTTCTATGTTAACTTATTGTTATACCAATAAATTCTTCTATTGCAACTTGTTGGAGCCGGAAAAAAAGGGGGTTAAATTAGTATTTTGTTGCTAATGGGTGAGTCAAAAAAATTGATAATTAAGTGATATATTGGTAAGTTAAATGTTAATATGACAACAAATACATATGTGGGAAAAACCAACAAATTACCAATATGAAGTTTGTTCGGATTTAGAAATAAGTGTTTATGCGTAATATATATTGGATCTTTGTTATGATGAAAACAAAATAAATAAAAACACAAAAAAATTGATTTATAAAGAGTAATTAAGGACTTACCCAATAGTTGTGAAGGTTAATAATTTAGGATTAAATAAATAAATAAATAAATAATATATATATATATATATATATATATATATATATATATATATAATATAAACTATCCTCAATAAATTTAAGGGTTTAAAGTCATAAATAGGTGGTTTGGTTAGATTGATTAATTATTAACTAAATAGTGGGAGAGATTATAGGAGTACTTATTAATTAGTTATCAATTGGTTAAACGATTAGAGATGCTAGAATGTAAAATACATATTTATATATTTAAGTTTAAGGAAATAAAAGAGAATGGTGTGAAAGAATAGTAATATGGGATTAGAAGATTAGGTGGTTGAATCGATGAATAAATTTGATTGATAAATTATTTAGTGAACTTCAGAAAATTAATAATGAATCGGGAAACCCCTAAGTTCAAGGGCGAAGTAGATTGTAAAACAAAAAGGGAATATATGGATAGACTGTAGGTAATTAGTTATTAAGTAACGGGGAAGGTTGATAATTTTAGGATTTAAAAAATATATATAAATATATATATAACTAAGCTTAAGAAAATAAGATGAAACGATAATAAACTAGTAATATGAGAATAAAGAACGGAGCACTTAAGTTGTAAATTGGAACTGACTAATTGATAAATGTGTAGGAACTTAGGATATGATTTGACAGTATGTTGGATAAAAATTAATATGGTAAGGGTTAGAATATGGAGGAGATCAATAGATAAAATAATACAAAATATATAGATATATGTATAAAGAGAGAAACTTTAGCCTAATGATATAGTTGCATATCATGATCATGAAATGACATATAAGATAATAATAAAAAAAATTATTATCACACTCGAAAATTTGAGGAGATAGGAGTTTAAAATGAGGGATGAAATAATACTAATACCTTGGTAAAGATTAGCTAGAATAAAATTAGTGTATTTCATATATATATAATGATATCGGTATTATATGTCGAGTTTTGGGTTAGTATCAACTATAAGATATTTTATATATGGAATAACATTTCTGTTGTGGTGATTAGTACATTGGTGGGCTTGTAATAATCAAGGTGTCGGTTAATGATAATACGACCATTTAAACTAATGCACCGAGATTAAAACATGAAAAATTATTAATATATTAAGTTATATAAATTCTAGAATTAAACTCTAACTTGTTGAATTTATCTAATGGCCTTCCCTAATGTATTTTGACACGAAATTTTAACCATAGATTCCTTATAAAATCTAGTTTATTTTGATGTAAAGTAATATGGGTTTTGAGTTATTAAACGTAAGTTATATTTTTTGTAATTTCTGAGTATTTTGGATTTATTTAGATAATTACTCAAGATATTTCTATGAAATAAAATTTTTATAATATGTCTAAAATATCATAGTTACTATATATTAAATTTGGGAATTTTTAGACAAGAGTAAATAGGTCTAAAAATTGTAATTCTAAATTTTTCCTAAGGTATATTATAATATATGGTTTTGAATGTAACAAAAATTAAAGTATAGATGATTAATAAACTTTGTAGGTTGAGAATAATAAAATAATTCTAAACTAACATTTAATATAGAATGTTAAGAAATATTTTGAGTGCAAACTTTTAAGTGAAGTGAATATATATATATATATATATATATAATATATATATATATATATATATATATATAACATACATATAAGAAAAAAATAGTAATATGTTAAATCAAGGAATTTAGTCAATCTATGTTTATACCAACTAGATAATGTGGAGGGTAATGTACTTAAATTAAACTAAGGGAAATACTTTATTTCATAAATTATATACCGGGAGTGGATAGGTGTAAAGGTTATCAAAGATAATTAAATACTATAAGAATTTCTTAAAGATTGTTTTGGATAAATCCTAAGGAAAATATATGTGTATATAAATACATTAGAAGTAAATAAAAGAAGTAACACACCTTATGGGAAGCATAAAAGAGGGAAATTTTAGAATAAACCTAACTCATACGTAACAATTAAAATATTAAATGTTAATGTGACATCTAGGTGGACTATTAGGTGAAACTACATATCCTAAACCTTAAATAGGTATTAAAGTAAATTAGCCAAGTGTAACTAAAGAGTTTAATTAAGCTAAACCTATATTAAAGAGTAGGTAAATGGAATAAGTTAAAGTGTACATTAAAGATTAATTACGAGATCTAGCCAGATCCTTAAGAGAGAGTAATTGTAATCCAAAATTATAGACTAGTAAAAATGAAAGGTGTGTAGCATTATAGTTCCTTAACTAATCAATGCTTGGAATACCTTAATCTTAGGTGATTAGTGGAAGTAGTTCGCACTTTCAAGCTTGGTTACTGCTTCTACACATACCAGGTACGATTTCTCGTACTCAGATACTTTTGCTAACAGACTTTATGGAATGTTTTGTAAAGCGCTGATTGAACTGGAATGAATTTCTAAAGGGAAACTGTTTGTGTGACTAACTCAGCTTGATGTGACTAACTGAGCCTTGAATGTACAACTCACATGATCATTGGTTCCTCTTATGTGGTTGTCTCATTAGATATTAACTGCTGAGGGTTCACGCCTCTGCACTCTGTAGGACTGAGTGTTTTGGTATTGCACTTGTACAGTTAATAATCTAGTGGGAATATGGGAAAATGTCAATCTTGGTATTGGGTATGGATTATTTCTAATAAGTGGTGCACTCACTTTTCACCGATGACTGAGAACAGGTCGGTGGCAGCGGAGGTCTGCTATACCTCGTCCATTTGGACAACTGACAGCGGAGGTCTGTTTACCTCGTCCTTGTGACAACTGAGTGGCGGTGGGGGCCATCTCTCCCAATTGGTTTTATTCCACTCTTGAGTTATGGGTCTTGGATCTCTTCTTCCATTCCTAGTCTTTGTGATTACTTTGGTCTTTCTACTCCTAATTGGAACTGAACCTAACACGAGCAATGGATGTTCACTGACTTATGATGTGGTTTCTTTTTAATGACTAACTTTACTTACTTTTTTATTTATGCTCATCCTTGACTTGTTACCTTTGACTTGGTGATTTGGATGTGCCTTGTTCTTTTGTTTTTGTTTTAAGCATTTGACTTCAAGTTATTGTTTATTTTAAGAGTTATGTATTTAAACTTTTGTTTTGGAGAGTTGTACCAGTTCCATTCCAGGGAACTGACTCACCCCTCCCGGGGTGGGCTGCTTGGTTTCATCTTGCAGGTACGGATTGTTATACAGGTGGCCACGGAGAGCATGAGTGATTGGGATGGGATTAGGTTTATGGAGAGTGAATGTATTTTATTATTGTTATGTTAATGTTAAGTTTTCTCGAAGTTCAGACCGTAACTTAGTTAATTGTAATGGTTGTAATTGGTGAGGTTGGTACCGGGTGTTTGGAGCCCGATGGTCTGTAGCACCTTTAGTTTATTTTCCGCTGTTGTTTTATTATTATAGGGGTGTTACAGAAAGTGGTATCAGAGCGTAGTTACGCTCTGAACCCGAGAAAACAAGCCGAGTGAAATACTTAGAAGATAGGTGCACTTAAAATTGGAGAATCGGGGTAGAATTGGGAAGTGAGGATTCTAGAAAGGCACGTTACCCTTACCACATACTTCACTTTACTTGCTTACATTACTACACTTATTCTTGAATTTTCTATCTATGCACCGTCCTTGTAGAATTTCACACCTCTACTACTAAGACGGTTGTCTTTAGAGAATCAAAGGAAATTATAGGGTGTTGTGTGAGACCTTGAAAAAAATATATATATACAAATTGGGTTGAAATTTACTGTGAATATTTAGATACTCAAAATGACTAGCATTGATGTTGACACGACATGGAGTCAAACCCCACTTGATTTGAGTTTCCTTATAGGAAATATAAACATGGAACCAGGACTTTGAATAGCAGATTACTGTATTAGCCATAGCGTAGTATTACAAATCTTTCTAATTTTCTAATAAAGGATGATAGAGAATCATGCCTAGGGTGATAACTTGGAAATAAAAAGTCTATAATATATTATTAAGGATCAAATATGTGAGATAACCTAAAAGTTAGAAAATTCATAGGAAACTAATTAAAAGATAATGGATTAGTGATGGATCCATAACCCACAGGTTTCAGGGTCAAAACTTAGTTGTTGACGGATTATGTTCATTGAGAGTAAAGGTAAATCTTTAGGATTTTATGAAGGGATTTGGAAATTGGTTTATAGAATAAACAGTTGAAGGTGAAAGTTGGAGAAATAAGGTATCCATATTGTTAGAAATCGAACTAGTGGGCTAAATATATGTTTTAAAGATACTACTATCAAAATGATAGGAAAGAGTAAGTAGGGATTCATGCTAGAATTTGTATCGGTATAAGGTAAAATAGTTAGTACCATGTAGTTACTCAGGAAGGGTTATTTGGAATTTTCATGGTTATCTACTGAGAAGTAATAATTGAATAAATCTGGTAAGTATGTATTTGACGCTTTATGAATTTGGTAATCCTGGTGGAAGGTTGAACTTGGTCCTGGCCAGATCAAGGGATACTGGACACAAAATGGGGTTGAGAGGTAATTCAACTTTAGCACTGGCCATGTCAAGGTTGGGTGATCCTTGAAACTTCCTAAATCTTGATAAAAAAAAAGGGAGTAATTTATTACGCAATATACATAGTTACCTTGAGAATTACATTAAGCAAGAGAAGTTTTTAAATGGAGTTGTAACACCCCGGATTTTGCCTTAAAACATAGGAAATAAAATAACAAAGCTAACGGTGAAAACGGCTTCGAAAACGGACTCCAAACGAGCCCTAAAGGTGCAAAACAAGCTTGGTCCGAACTTGTGTCCGGACATGGGAAGTTCGGACACAAGTCGAGAAAGTTAAACCGCAGAAATCCATTTGTCCGAACTTGTGTCCGGACATTGATGTTCGGACACAAGTCGAGAGTTAAAAGGTCTGAAAACCAAAGGCGTCCGAACTTGTGTCCGGACTTGGAAGTTCGGACACAAGTTAGTTTAAAAAGTCCGAGAAATTTAACGTGGCGTGTCCGAACATCAATGTTCGGACCAAAGTTCGGACACACCAAAACAGAGAGCTTCTAAAACATTCGGGGCCTGTCCGAACATGGATGTCCGGACGGACGTTCAGACAGGTCCTGATGAGTATTTTTCCCAGCGAAAACAGAACCAAACTAACATCAAAAATAACCATAAAAACTCAGCAATCAAAGATGAATCATTCCAATAACTTAGTACCTCAAATGATAACGAAAATACCATCGAAATATCTCTTATACAGAAAGCAAATCTCCATCATAAACAAGACTCCTTAGAGAACAAAACCAATAAAACACTTCAACTTATTAGCAGCGGAATAGCAAAATCCAAAAGGCGTTACCGCCACACTCTAACAAAGAGTGCTCAGGCTTTAAACTACTAACCAACCCAAAACGTTTCCAAAAACTGGTAAAACATCACAATACCGAAACATAACTCAACTTGTTCCAAACGTAGTAATTGTCCAATCATCCTAAGCTATGTGACAGCGTGTCCCAATCCCCAAATCAGCCATGAGTACCTGCGATCATAAAACAACAATAGAAAACGCGAAGGGATCGCGCAAATCAGCAAAACTGAGTAAACATTGCCTCAACCTGTAAAATATATTTGGAAACCCATTTGCAATTTTAAAACCATACTTGCACAGAAACGTAAACCACAACACCAATTCCAAATATCAATCACAAAACATTACGGGGGAGAACTTTCCAAGAATCAAATCAATGGCTTACACGGACGACCCCCAAATCGGGTCGCAACAATTAGAATCCCACCTCACTCTATGTCCTTAAGTGTGCACACCCCCTAGAAGGTAACTTATGACCCAAAGGAGTAGATCAGTAGAGCTTAACTGCAAGTAATGTCTGCAGGCAAAATAATAAGAATATCCACGGGGTACATAGTACCAATAGTTACACGGAGCGCCATATAGGCACCAAAAATTTACACGGAGCACCAAGAGGTACCAACAATTCCAATAACCAATTCAAAGAAAGTCTCCCAAAACCTTTATTCAAACCCTTTCCCAAAACATCTCACCAGAATACACAGGGGAAAATAATTCCCAAACTTTCACAAAATCAAGACCATATCCAAACCAATCCATTGTTAATTCGCAAAAACACCGAGGTAGAGAATGTTGAGCACAACATTTACCTGGATACGTTCACAGCCACGAAATCACTCAACAGAATCGGCAGTAGCGTTCGTCAGGGAAATCGGAGTCTAGAATACAAGCAGAACACAATCAGATACTACCCAGAGACTAGCGAATTAATCAGCTAACCTTACCAACGGATACCCCTTACCCTTCTATCAATACCGGCACCAGAGAAGCGGCCTAACGACGATGGAGAATAAGAGCGTGAATTTGAGAAGGGTTAGCAGCTTAAAGAAAGAGAGAAGAGTGGAGGCAGTAGGTTGAAGATGGAAGCGATCGTGATAGCGATCGTGGTATTAAATAGAAACAATATGGAAATAATTAAAGGATTAGTCTTTAACTAATAAATGTATTTAGATTAGTGAGAGGAGAATTTATAAGTAATGTTGTAAAATAACTTGAAATGAGTTTATAAATAAGATTTCAATTTAAAGGTAAATGAATAACGTTAAAATCATGGAAGGATCTAGATTCAAAATTTAGAGAGATAAATAAATACTATTTGGCTAAAGTAAAAAAAACAAAATAGAAGAAGGCCTAACTGATCGTTAGTGAAGGATGAGGAGAATTATCTAAATAATTAGATAAAAGGAATAAATACATAATAGCTGAATAAATGAGTTAGGAAGAGGAAAATATTTTAGAGAGAAGTAAAATCAAATTTGTATTCTTGAACATAATAAAGTTATCCGAAATGAACGTAATTATACCTATGTATATTGCTTCTCTGGGCCTTTATTAATCTTACCCATAACATCCTTGACTATATGCTAATTTAATCCTACGCCAAAATTCACGGGTATTTCATCTCATCCCCCTTAAAAGAAAGCTTCGCCCTCGAAGCTAAGCCTAGATGATATCCCAACCAAAAGACTGATTCTGAAAGCTGAATCCGACTGAACTTAACATAAGTCTTAAACGGTTACCTGCTCGAAAAGCTGAGGGTATTTCTTCTTCATTTCCTCTTCGACCTCCCACGTCGCCTCCTCAGTCCCATGATTCGACCACAACACCTTGACCATCTGGGTGGACTTCGATCGGGTTTCTCTAGTCTTGGTGTCCAATACTTTAATGGGGTACTCCTCATATGATAGGTTCTGCTCCAATTCCAGCACCTCAGGCTGTAGAACGTGGGACGGGTCGGGGATGTAACGCTTCAGCTGAGAGACGTGAAAAACATTATGGACTCTCTCCATTTCACCAGGTAGTGCTAATCTGTAAGCTACCTCTCCAATTCTTTCCAGGACCTCGTAAGGACCCACGAATTTGGGGCTTAATTTCCCCTTCTTCCCAAATCTGGTTACCCCTCTCACAGGAGACACCTTCAGGAAGACTCTATCACCAACTTCGAATTCAATCGGTCTCCTCTTTAAGTCGGCATAGGACTTTTGCCTGTCTTGGGCTGCTTTCATTCGGCTCTGGATGATTCGGACCTACTCCATCGTCTCCTCTATCAGCTGGGGTCCCAATATCACTGTCTCGCTGATGTCGCTCCAACATAAAGGGGTTCTGCATTTCCTCCCATACAAGGCTTCATAGGGAGCCATCTTAATACTAGAGTGGTAACTGTTATTATACGAGAACTCCACTAGGTGAAGTCTATCTGCCCAAGTCCCCTGAAAGTCCATGACACATGCTCGAAGCATGTCCTCCAAGGTCTGGATAGTCCTCTCCGTCTGACCATCTGTCGCCGGGTGGAAAGCAGTGCTCAATTTCAATTTAGTACCCATAGCCTTCTGAAACTGCTGCCAGAAATGTGCCAAAAATCTCGAGTCCCTATCAGATACTATCGTCTGAGGCACGCCATGGTATCTGACCACATTCTTAATGTATGCATCCACTAGCTGACTCATAGACCAAGTGCTCTTCATAGGTATGAATCGAGCGGACTTGGTGAGTCGATCCACGATCACCCATATCTGATTGACTCCACCCTTCGCTGACGGTAGCCCAACTACAAAATCCATAGAAATAGAGTCCCACTTCCATTTGGGTACTTCCAAGGGCTGCAACAATCCTCCCATCCTCTTATGCTCGAACTTCACCTTCTGACAGGTGAGACATCTAGACACGAACTCTACTACCTCCCGCTTCATCTTTGGCCACCAGAACAGCTTCTTCAGATCCTTGTACAATTTATCTCCGCCTGGGTGGACTGAATAGGGGGTATTATGAGCCTCCTTCATCAGTCTCTCCTTCACATCTATACAACCTTGAGGAACGCACCAACGGCCTCTAAATCTCAGACTACCATCAGCGTGGATTTCAAACCTTCTGCCTTCCCTTCCTTTAACTTCTCTCGGATTCGTTCCAATTTAACATCATCCGGCTGTCCCTTGAGTATCTCCCTATAGATGTCGGAAGAGGCACTCATATGGTACTGCTTCACCTCGTGCTCTACTCCTCCAGACTCCATCACCTCCAAATTCAGCCTCTGAAGTTCCTGAGCTAGCTCATCAGGGAGGACCCACATAGAATTCACTGAATGACTCCTCTTTCTGCTTAACACATCAGCTACCAAATTGGACTTCCCTTCATGATACAGAATCTCCAAATCATAGTCCTTAATCAGCTCTAGCCATCGTCTTTGCCTCATATTCAAATCCTTTTGGGTGAAAATATACTTGAGGCTTTTGTGGTCGGTGAAGATCTTGCACGAGACACCATAGAGGTAGTGTCTCCAGATCTTGAGTGCAAAAACCACGGCTGCTAACTCCAAGTCATGCGTCGGATATCTGGTCTCATACTCTTTCAACTGCCTCGACGCGTAAGCTATGACCTTCCCGTGCTGCATCAGGACGCACCCTAAGCCATATTTAGAAGCGTCGCTGAAAACTTCGAACCCATCTGTCCCTGAGGGCAAGGTCAGGACTGGAGCTGTGGTCAGTCTCTCTTTCAACGTCTGGAACGCCTTCTCACAGTCACTGTCCCACTGGAACGCCTTTTCATAAGAATAACTTATAATATATGGTTTTAATGTAATCAAAAATTAAAGTGTAGTTGATTATTGAACTTTATAGGTTGGGGAAAATATAATAAGACTAATTAACATTTAATACAGTATGTTTATAAATATTTTGGGTATTAACTTTAAGTGGGGTAAAAATTGTTACATATATTTTATATTATTTATATGAGAGAAATAAAATAGAAATTTATATTAAATCAAGGAATTTAACTAAACTACATTTTATTTATTATATAATATGGAAGCTAATATGTTTAACTAAAACTAAGGGAAATACTTTATTTTATAAACCATAAATCAGTTGTGGATAGGTCTAAAAGATATTAAATATAATTAAATACAATAGAATTTCTTAAAGAATATTCTGGATAAATCTTAATATATGTAGATATATATATATATTTATATATATATATAAATACAATAAAAATAGATAAAGGAAATAACATTCCTTGTGAGAAATATAATAGGAAGGATATATATATATATATACGATAAATTAATAAATAAAAGGAATAAAATACCTTATAGAAAATGTAATATGAAAGAATTAATGAGTTAAACTAAACCTCTACATGATACTAATAAAAGAATATTATATGAGGTGGTATTAATTTATGGTTATAGGTTGAGTTTTTAGTTATCTTTGAATTTCTAAGGTTTATATTAACGGTATTAAAATACATGTATATATATAGTCGGTGACCACAGTGTAAATCTATAATTGGGTTAAGGAATTAATAAGTTGAAGTTTAGGAATATTTGTAATTAGTTTACATAGAGTGTTACACAAATAGATCTTATTATTTAATTGATAATAAAATGAATGAAATACTTTTACATTTAAATGTTCTTATTATATAAACAATAATAAAGTAAATGAGTTACTTTTACATCTAAATGTGAAGAGGATAAATAAGTCTAGATTTAATCATTTCTTAATATTTATGGTATTGAGTAATAACTTAATATCTTGTGATAAAATCATTAAAAGGATTATGATATAAAACTGAATTAAACTATGATTGGGGAATTAATCTAAATAATAATCCTTACGTTCTTAGAATTTGATAAGCCATATAAAATACATTTAATACCAATGTTCAGGATGTGAGTTTATAATTAAGTAATGTATTTAGTAGTTAGAATTTATAAGAAGGTTTATAAATAGAAATTAGATACTTAAAATCTTTAAACCTTTAATTAGATGAAACTAGGTTACGTAAGATATTATATTGATTTACCTTTTTGACACGGGAAATCTTAATGTGTCATTTGAATACAAGGTATGGGGATTTTCAGAATAGATTATCTTATTACATAATTAACGATTTCACTTATGAATCAGAATTTAGTTCTTAGATAAATTTTACCTTATGTCGAGATATAATGTTTATCCTAAAATACCATAAAGGAAATTAATTTATTAAGTTATTCCTTTGAAACCTTTGGTCTTGTAAGTAATATAAAATGTATTTGAGACATAAGTTTATTAAAATTTAGTACAAAAGGATTATACATACTCTATGGAGAGAATGTGTGTAAAAATTAAATACTTGGGAAAATTAAAATGTAAGTAAGGATACATAAAAAGGGTTATCTTAAAACACCTTATTATATAGGTAATAATTAAGCGAATAACATACTTTGTGGATACTAAGTAAAAGAGTTGGAAGGGTTTGAGTTAATTAAAATATAGTTGTTTCAGGATGAAGAGTAATTGAACATCTTAAGACAAGATAATTAAATGGTTATAATATTAAGTCATTCTAAAGTAAAGATAAAATAATTGAGTCTAGTAGTTGTCTCTAAATTCTAAGATCAATGAAGTTGTAATGAAATGCATCTACGACACTATGATTCCGATATACAGGTTGTAGGTCTTAATTAAGTTAATGGGAAGACTTAATCATAAAGGATTATCTAGTAAATATTGATAAAATACCTAATCATTACCTTATGGAATAATAGTATAGTATTCTAAGATAAATCCATCATAGGTTATAATACGATGTCTGCCCTAAAGTAAGAATAAAGGTATTGAGCTTAAGGGTTATTATTGAGATTCTAAGACTAATTGAGTAATATAAATACACTTAAGATATAAAGGTATTAATGTGAGGACTACGGTTAAGTATTAGTAAAGTGGATAAGGGTGGAACAATTAACAAGTGTTAATAAAATACAATCCTTGGTCTTACAACCTTGAGTTATACAACATTCTAAGACAAGTCAAAGGTTATACATAACATTTAAGTGAGGGCTTAAAAGATAATTGGGACTTTGAAATAAGAGTAAGGAGTTTATTTAAGCGTAACATAGGCTACAAGTGATTGATGGTAGATTACCTTTAATATTCTTCAGAGTACTGTTGATTGTTTGCGCAAGTTGATTAGAACTGCTACAGCGTTACCCAGGTACGATCTCTCGTACTCAGCTTGACGTGTTTTGGACTTTATGGAATGTTTTGTACGATTTCTCGTACTCAGCTTGTTGTGTTTTGGACCTTATGGAATGTTTTGTACGATTTCTCGTACTCAGCTTGATGTGTTTTGGACTTTATGGAATGTTTTGTACGATCTCTCGTACTACGTTACTTTGGCTGATTGATTTGTGGAATGTTTTGGAAAACGCTAACTGGCTTTAAGAGGAACTTCTAAAAAAAGGAAATGGTTGTGTGACTGACTCAGCTTGTGTGACTAACTGAGCCTTGGATGTGGAACTCACTTGGGTATTGGTTTCTTCTACTTGGTGTCCCGTTAGACATTGACTGCTTAGGGTTTACGCTTCTGCACTCTGTAGGACTGAGTGTTTTGGTATTGCTCTGGGTAGTTAGTGATCTAGTGGGAATTTGGAAAAGGTCAATCTTGGAAATCTTTCTTTCGACGTGCGCGCGTCTTCAATGGTAACAGCAGGGGGCTGTATATCCCTCGCCCATAGGGGTATTGATATTTAACAGCAGGGGGCTGTATATCCCCCGTCCATCAGGACATTTTTAAATTTAACAGCAGGGGGCTGTATATCCCTCGCCCATAGGGGCATTGATATTTAACAGCAGGGGGCTGTATATCCCTCGTCCACCAGGACATTTAAATCTGACAGCAGGGGGCTGTATATCCCTCGTCCATAGGGACATTGATACCTGGCGGTGGGGGCCATCTCTCCCAATTGAATTATTCCACTCTTGAGTTATTGGTTCTTGGATCTATCTTATTATTCCTAGTCCTTTGTGACTATCTGAGTCTTTATACTCCAAACGGGAATTGGTTCTAACATCAACAATGGATGCTTACTAACTATGTGGTGTGACTACTCAAGTAGATGACTTGTTTTGGAAGTTGTTTTGGAAGTTCTTTATCTTTGTCTTGTTTTCCTTTCTCTTTAAACTTGATTGTTTTGAAGTGCTTTATCTCTGTTTTACTTTTAAGAGTTTGTTTTCATGTTACTATTTATTTTGAAGAGTTATGTTTTATAAGTTTGTTTTTGGAGAATTGTACCAGTTCCATTCCAGGGAACTGACCCGCCCCTTTTGGGGTGGGCTGCTTGGTTTCATCTTGCAGGTACGAATTGATTTACAGGTGGCCACGAAGAGAATGAGCGTTTGGGATGGGACTAGGTTTTGTGGAGAGCGAATGTGTTTTATTGTTATGTTTTGTTAAGTTTTCTCGAAGTTCAGACCGTAACTTAGTTAATTGTAAAGGTTGTAATTGGTGAGGTTGGTACCGGGTGTTTGGAGCCCGATGGTCTGTAGCACCTTTAGTTTATTTTCCGCTGTTGTTTTATTATTATAGGGGTGTTACAGAAAGTGGTATCAGAGCGTAGTTACGCTCTGAACCCGAGAAAACAAGCCGAGTGAAATACTTAGATTATAGGTGCACTTAAAACTGGGGAACTGGGGTAGAATTGGGAAGTGAGGACTCCAGTAAGGCACGACTCCTAACCCTTTTTGGAATTATGAATGATTCCTTTACACACTTTCCTTTTGTGAATGTTTGTTGAGTGTGATGTGTTGTTATAACCGTTCCAACAATAAACTTCAGAAATATATATATATATTTAAGTTTGGAACATCCTATATTAAGTACGATAAGATTTTGGTCGAGATAAACCAAATATTAAGCTATTTTTCAAAAGCATACTCATGGAGGATACATTGCTAAAGATGCAATCCTTTAAAAGCTAGTACACCAATTCCTAGAATTTTAAAAGAATACTTTTGGTTGAAAACAGTATACAAGTATCACTTTACATAACTAAATTAGTATTGATATTATGTGAAAGTACTTCAACTCCTTTTAAGTTTGAAAATAAATTTCATGAACTACTTGGTATCAATTTATTACCTAAAGATAATGTTTGTATTAGAAAAGATCAACCTCTGAACTTGTAAAACACATTAAAACTCTATGTTAACTTTAGAAAGAAAACACATAAACCTAACACCCTACGAGAAGTGCCTGGTGCGGCGAACTCCTAGGCTGAAAGTAGTGGGGGTGCACACCCACTTCTAGAAGTTTAGGGCTAGACAAGCCTTGTCATCTAACCGTATATAATCTTCCACGCAGGTGATGGATTGTGTTGAACTTGAGGGAAGTGGTGGTAAGACGTTACCATCATGAAATCTTGAGCTAGGCATATTTCATTGCTAACCACAATGAACAAATCAATATTTGAATCTTAAGATCCGGTATTAAAACTCATAAATGTAAAGGGGTTTATTGAGTTAAATCTTTGGTGAAAAACCTATATATGGAGGAAGGGGATTAAGTTTGGGTACTCCAAGATACAACATCTACCCCTGGTTGGATAAAAAAAAATAAAAAAAAAATTGAGAGTTACTTAAAGATTGAAAATTCTCATGTTTACTTGGAAGTTTAACATTATACAGGTATAAAATTTTTAAAAGACACACTAAGAGTGATATTTACCAAAAGCCACCATTGTCTAAGAGAGTACTAAGATTTAATAATCAGAAGAATACTTACATAGAACAAACCTTAAGGAAAATAATTATCAAGAGTGAGTGAGTTTTCATTAGACTAATGCATTTGACCTAAAATTTTATACAGGGTCCCTACCTTAAAATATATATATATATAATGTATAAATTTTAAGATAAAGGAATCAGATTTGGACGAACTTTCTAAAATTCTGCCTTGGGTGAAGTTATATAATAAGTAAATTTTATAAAGTAAACATAGAAACAATTGAAACTTGAAAAGTCACAGAAAATATTTATCTTATAGAGTTTTAACATATGGTTGGCCAATAAACCTTTGAAGATAATTTTGGAAGATTATTGAGGATTATTAAATGATCGGGAATATTATGTTAAACTACTCAAGTACGTTACACCCGAGGCATAGCTTAGTAATATAATTGATATGATAAATGATCATATATGGACATATAATTCGTATCAGTCATTAAATGAATGGATAATAATCATAAGATAAAATTTTATAACCACCAAGGAAATACAAATACATAACAATCAAGAGATACAGATATATATAACGATCATAGATATAATCAACGGTGCAGTAAAATTCAACAAAGCTGGTTAATAAGGTGTTGAATTCTTTGAATGTGCCATTAGTAGCGGTACGAGGGCGTACCTTAGCTCTTTTAAGGGGGATATGCTGGCATACTCCTCCTTCATTATCTCATCCGGATTATGCCTCGTTGCATTGTTAGCAAATGAAATACCCCAAACCTTGATATGTGGTTTAAATATCAAATTATGATATGTAAAGGCTAAAAAGTGCCTTAGTAACATCAGTGAACAATTTAAACCAAAAATGCAATAAAGCATTAAGACACAGTTTGAGCAAAAACATGCTCTAAGCTATGAGTGAACTTGGTTAGGACCCAAAGAGCCTACCAAGACTTGATAACATTTAATTATGATTTAATAAGGCCAAATAAGTCCTTAAGAAACTTTGGTGGACAGTTAAACCAAATAAAACATAAGAAAATACCTTAAAGTCAATATGAGCAAAAATGTGCTCTAAGCTTGGGATGAATGTGTATAAGACCTAATGGTCATACCTATACCTTATTTATATGTTAATGAACATATTAAATCGATTACTAAAGAAAACCAAGCTTGAAAACAAGTTAAAACGCAAAATGTGCTTTAAGGAGTCTTAAAGCACGTTTTTGAAAAATTGTCTTGTAAATGAGTTTTGAATGGCTAAATGTCCATCATTACTCTTTAATTAACATGTGTACTATATAGTATCACATTTGGGTGGCCATATTAGTGGGAAATCAAAAATTTCACTTCTATGTGCCTTGTATTTGTGAATAGTAATTTTTACAAGCTAGTATATAACATATGTTGTGTTAAGTAATTAAATTGACAAACAAAGACTAAAATACCCTTGTTATATTAAAGGGGGCCGGTTTTTGTAGTGAGGAGTCACCAAGTATGTTAACTTGTTAAGTAAATAAATGTGACTCATAGTTACTATTTGCTTTAAGACTTAAATATCTTCAAAAAGTAAGTTCTATCTTCATTCTCCCTTCCTTTCCTTCATTTCCCACGGTTCCAAACACCACCACCAACCTCTCTTCTTCATTCTCTCTCGGTAATACTACTACCACCATGGAAGTTCCAACTTTGAACACATGTAAAACCTAGCTCACTTAACCAAATCAAAAACAAACACCACCATTCTCTTAGTTAAGCCAAGCTCTACAATCTTGTCTCTTCAAAACTTCAAAACCTCCATTTCGGTGCCAAGAGAAACCACCATGGGAGGAGCTTGAGCTCACCTTTTCACATATTCATGCTCTCCTTTGCTTCAAGGTAAGGAAACTCAAAGAAAATCCATGTTTCCTCCATGTTTTCATGTTGTCCGAAAATTCACCTCACAATGGTGTATTTATCTTGCTTGTTTTAGCTTCATTTGAATCTTCCAAGGGCTAGGAGGAGTCCTCTCTTGATACTTATTCAAGTTCTCTTCCAATTCCAAGGTAAAACAATTACCTTAATGTGTTAAAACAATATATGTAACTAGGGTTTACAATGAGGAGAAGCATAATGCTTGAATACTCATTCTATTGTTTGTATAATGTTTAATAGTTGAAAAGGGACCAAATACCCCACCGGTTTTACAAGGAAACAAGAAAGAAGTTTGTGAGGAAAAAGAGGTAAACAAACTATCTCAATGTAGTTTAAATGCCTTAGGAAAATGAGCTTGATAAAATACCTAAGGAGCCAATGGTGAGTGACCTAGTAAAATGTTCTCAAGGAGACTAGTAAAAGAACATATGTTTTGGTGTATGTATTTGCAGGTCAAAGGCATTATTTATGTGGGAAATTCAGTGTTTAAGGTTATGCAATTTAAGGGCCTAAGAGCCATGTTATTTAAGGGCCTAAGTGCCAAGCAATTTAAGTTATGCACTATATTGTGATGTAGTGCTTAATGTGAGAAGTTTGTGTATAAAGATGTGTTTGATGGATTTTAGGTGTTCTTGAGTGAAATAAGGTAAAAACCTAAGTGTTTGGATGTGGGTATATACTAGAGAAGCTATGGCCAAATTTGGGAAAAATGTGTGAGAAGTTCTAAGTGTTTTAAGTGGTTTTGGTGAACTAGGAAGTGTTAAAGGTGATTGAATGTTTACTTGAGAAGAAAGCATGTAATAAGGTGATTTAGAGTGATGCAAGGGTTTAGGTGTTGTCTTGGAAGTTCTAGGAATTCAATGGGTGTTTTGCGAATGTATTAAGTCTTGGAGGAGTTTGTTTAAGGTTTAGGTAATGTTGGTGTTCAAAGAATAAATGATGTTTAGGTAAGGTTTTGAGTAAGGAGTTTTAAGAAATTGTGAAAAGGAGATTTAGTTAGTAAGAAAAGAAGTTGAGAGGTGATGATAAGGTGTAGAGGAAACACCTTGGTATTGTGGTCATTATAGGTGAAATGCCACCTAGAAATCATAAGGAGAAAACATTGTAAGTGTTAAGGAATTTTACAAGGAAATGGGTAAAGGCTTAAGGAGTTAGAAAATGAGTTTCATGGATGTTGTATGTGGATATAAGGTACCCAAATGTTGTTAGGAAGCATTAAGAGGCCTTAGGAGAAGTTTGGTGAAGATTGGCAAAGTTTGGGTAAGTATAGAAGGCGACCGACCCAGGGGCCGACCCAGTTTTTGGGTCGGTCGAGCCTCTGTTAGATGTTTGGAATGTGTTCGGTAATGGTCCGACCCAAAAGGGTGGGTCGGACATGGGTCGGTCGGTCAAGTTTCAAAGGTGGAAAAATGTTCGCACATGGACCGACCCAGAATGGTGGGTCGGACGTGGGTCGGACGGGCATGATTATAAGGAAGTAAAAAGGGTTCTGTAATGGACCGACCCAGCTGTGGGTCGGTCGGTGGGTCGGTCGGACCAAAAACATGGTTTAAGGTTATGAAATGATATGTGATGATGGGGATTGGTAGGTAATGATGTTATAAGAATGTTGAGGACAAGTTAGGTGAGTTTAAATGGCGAATAGGTGGGTGAAAAGTTGTATTAAAATGTGAGAGTAAAACAAGTTAAAAATGTTAAGTTATGTAACTAAGTTAACGGGGAAAAATTAAGCATTGACATTAAATGATCAAGCAAACCCCGATGTTAATGAAAACACGTGTGATGTTAACAGTTGTTCGAGAATTGCTCGAGGAACATAAATGGACAGGATAAGTGGACTCCGGTGACAGGTATGGTTTTCTTGCAACCTGCGTCCTACCGGATTACACCGGCTTGTATGCCAATGTGTTTTTCTGTATGTTTGCCACGTTGTAAGATAAAACATGTAATGAGTTTACAGTAATTCATATATGTGGCGTGTTCAACTCCGATACCATTAAACCTCGGCAGTGTTAACCTTAGTTAACTGAGTCTAGGATCACATGAGAGTTCGGTATTCGGAGTAAACGACCCGTACCATGGGACGTACTAACCACGGCTATGCGTGTGTTAATTGTGTGATATGTGTATGTGAATGTAGGGATCTCCCTTGTATATTTAACCCAGTTGTAATACTGTATGTGTTGTTATGTGATAGGCTCCATAGTGGGGTTCTAACTAATATCTAAAGTAAGTATGTACTAACAGTAGTGAGGAATCCGGTTTGGCCGGTCGCGCGTTGTTTGGGAGAGGGTATCCTTCCTAGCCTTACCCTTCTCTTTGTTATGGTTGTTTCCCTCACGGGTTATGATCTCCCATTAGCTTACTCCAAAGCTTGGCTATTCTGACTTATGATCGGTTTAGGGGGAACATGTGTTTGTGTGGTGTGTTCGGGCCTCCAAACCCGAACCGCCTTAACTTAAGTTACTCGTCCAACTATTAGGACGGTAATGAGTGTTGTTGTTATTGTATAACGAGCTTATCATGAGACTGGCAACATTCTCTAGGCTCACCAGTGTGTAAACAATGTTTGGGTCGGTTCCTAAGCGAACCATTCCCGTTGTGTTATGTGTTTTGTTGTGATGCAATATCCATTGCGGTATTATGTTGTGTACGTGGAAACGTGCAAAGTTGGTTAGGTGTTGTATGTAGTGTATGTTATATGTTGTATAATGTAGATTGTGTGGATCATGGATATGATTCCCAGTTGTGATAAGAGGCATTTAAGGATAACCCGATTTAAGGGTATGTGTCGTCTATTAAGGAAGTAGCTCCGTTGGAGGAGGAACGCTCTAGGGATGAATACCATGGGTGACTTGTTAAGTAGGATGTATCATCCGTTGTTGAGCCCATTGAGGCGAAATGTTAAGTGTTGTGTGTTTATTGTCACATGCATGATTTAAATATAATCAACTGCATGCTAAGACGACAATTAGTTGTGCGTGGCCCGGTAGCATGTGGGCTGCGGGATTACCATACCAGCAAAGGTGCTGAGCCCCTTGGGGCCACCCCTTTCTCTTCTTTTCCTATTTCAGGTACGAAGTGCTGGAAGCCGTTCGAGAGTAGGACGGGTAGTCGTCGTTCATGGGTAATCGTTTAAGTATATATACAGTAGGTGTAGTAAGACCGATATTGTTGTCGGCACCAGTTTATAATACTCGGTATAGTTGATAAGGTGTATATTATTGTTGTTGTTGATGGAAAGGGATAATAATGTATAGTTGCTCGGGAATTTAGCCCATCAGACCGGTACAATGTATATGGATTAGCCTTGTTAGCCACGTGGGTGGCTAACGGCGTGTAACACCAGGGAGTTAAGTAATGTGATGAGGTTTGTAATTCCGCTGCAGTGTATTGTAAGTATGTAAATGTTGGATGGGGTGTTACAAAAAGTGGTATCAGAGCGAAGTATCGCTCTGATGACTGAATTACCGAGCTTAGGAAGTACCGAGTTAGGATTTAAGTACTTGGGGTTAAGGGTTGAGTGATAGCGTGAGAGATACGCTGGATAGGAACTACCAGTGACTACTGGAAACCTACAATATCCATCCCACCCTCCACAATCCCTGTTATATAACTTGGGGAAACAACGCCAGAGAGATGGAAGTCCACTCTTACTCGGGATACCCGATCTGGCTGTTATTAAATACCCTTAAGGTACGGAGAACCTGTCATACGGTAGATCCCGAAAACTGGGAATCCCGGAGACGGTCTCCATCTGAATAATGTTAACCGCATTTCATAGCAATGAATGAAGGATCTTGTGTATAAGAGAATAGAATTTCCGGCAACCTGGGTCGACATGCAGAGCAGTCGAGAATAACCAACTTGCAACGCACCGATCGTGCAACAGACAAGAAGTGGATTAATGGAAGCCGAGACAAGAGTCTACGGAACCACAATTGATAAACAATACACCAACGGTATACCAACCGACAAAGGAACTACAACGTAGTGCCCAACAAGAGACAAGTCTCAGTAACCACGACAAGTGCGTGGAACGGGCTATAAAGAGAATACGACACAAAAAAAGGGGGTCTCCCAGAATGGGAAATACCCTTGTTAATGATTATCATGTGAATACAGTGAAAGTCACCTAGACGAGTTATTATCAAGACAGTAAGATCAGTGAGGGCCAACAAGGCCACTGATGACAGTGCGGGTAAAGACAATACCATAACCAGTATGTGTTAAACTGATAGCCAGTTAGCATGGCGCACTTGCCATAGCAAGTGCTGCTATAACAGGGCTGTTCGGGAAATTATAACCATTACGAAGTACTTGGAAAAGTACAATAAAGTTAAATGTGATTGTCATAACAGTGGAAGGGCCTGTTAGCCTAACCTCTGTAATTGTAAGTACACCAGTCAGCAAGAAGCTAGACTTGGCTAAGGTAAGAAGATGTTGTGAAACCATGAAAATTTTTTCTTTCAACCCAGATTTATTAAACCTTTTCTTTTCAAACCAATTTTCTTTCAAACCAACACTTCTTTCCAACCTTCTTTTAAACCAAACCAGTAAAACCAAGGACAGTTGATAAGATACAACAATGGATAAACTTTCCCTCGATTAAGTTCGGGAAGCAGGGAATGAATATTGTCACGGGACAATATAAGGGAGTTGACAACAGAATACTTCACCTAGGCGTGTGACAGACACTACGAGTGTACAACTGTGTTGTGGGACGACCGCACTCCGATAGGAGCATGTGGGCCTGACAGACCTACTTATGGGTTAGTTGGGTAAGTAGCAATGTATCAGTATGATACCCCATATATGTATACGAGTAGAGTCCGAAACACGGGAAGTAGTCGACTCCGTCTACGGTCAGCAGTATAAATCAAACGAGAGCTAAGGATTACAAGGAATAGTTGAAGTTAAGGAATTCAGTTAAGTTAGCAAGACAAAAGGATTAGTGAACTCCTTTCAAGGAAATGTTTAAGAGTTAGGAAGTGCGAAGGGCACAAACTGTTATGTAAAGACACCACATATGTCTTAAGGATCCTTAGGGATAAACATTATAGCTGGAATGGTGACCCAGCCTGTACAAGGCAAGCATATGCCTAATGTGGACACATTAATGTGCAATGAATGGGATGAAACTCCCAGAATCAGTACCTACACTATCTGGAATTGTTAATCTTCACAGAAGAAGATAATAACCAGTAAAGAACGCGAAAGGCGTAGCTAACGGAATGTACCAATAAGTGTGAGCCAAATGTAAAGGCATAACTTAACAACACCCAGGAGCAATCCTTGAAGGGTGTTCGCATCAACAATTGTTGCACAAAATGACATGACAGAAACACAAGGGTTGAAATTAACACCAGTTTAGACATAAGTTGTCAGGAGACGGACTGACAAACCTAAGGGGCATCCCATGAAAGGAAATATGATGCAACAACTTGTCATGGATGCCAATACACCTCTAACCAGGTAATATGTATAGAGAAGTACGTGTGTGGACACCCTACAATGAGGAACTCAAGGCAAATAAGGCTTATAAGCCATAAGCAGGACATGCTATATAAATTCGATTGATGGTAGAAGTTTAGGTTGTATAAGCGAATAGAGTGGTAAACGAACCACTGCATTAAGAGTGGGGATACCTCTCGACATTGTGACACCGCAGGAGCGGTAGTTATGTGAATCAAGTTCAAGAAATATGTTAAGGATTGACCATGTTGTTATTGAAGAGAAATTAGCTTAGTAGTATGTGTATAAAGTGAAGCACCTGGCTGAATAACGCCGGCTTGTGACTCGAATGATCGATGCTCAAGGAGCATTCAGTGGTCATCCAAATGAGGGATGAACCATAATATGAATAATGTAAATTTATGTGTGGAAGTTAATGTGACAGTAAATACTATGTGAGTTAGTGTATACAATAAGTGAGAGCACGGTGCGCAGTAAGCGACCGTGGTATAAGTGTTGTTGAATGATAATATGGTAGGTCGAACCAGTTACGAGATAAGAGTCTCAGTGAAGGACAGTGTGAATTCCATGGCGAGTCGCATAAGGGATTTACTGTCGAGAGTTTACGCCTCTGCACTCTGTATGACTGAGTGTTTTGGTATTGCACTTGCGCAGTAATGATCGAGTGGGATAGCTAGGAATTGGAGACATGTTAATTATAGAGGAATAATGTTATAAAGGCCGATGCATAGGAAATGCAAGGCCGCACCAATAAAAGAGTACTTGTACAAAACCGAATGTGAAGACATGATTAACAGTAAGTGACTACAGTAGCACTAACTACCAAATATCGGTATGGAATATACCCCAAATATTGGAAATAGCTGAGAGCACTACACACTAGGTAGTAGCTCAATCTCAACCGACAGTGAGTCGGAAGGGAACAAGTCAATCATTGTGAAATACATAGCTGTATACACAGTAAATTGTCATGGAAGTGGATAAAAGTGATAACTCACCGAATCGCTAACGGTAAGATACCACGCGTCGGTTGAGAAACCATTGTTACCAAGATGAAGGTGACAATTGGGGATGTACAATACAGTAAGAATAACAAAAGGGAGCAATTAAGCTCTACAGTTATTAGAGTTTCGCAGCAGAAACTAGTGAACCAGTGATTCAAATGTACAACGTGAATAACGAATGTGAGTGGATGGCTAATTATTAACGCCTAGAAGCCTAACAGGCCAGAATCGAAACCAATTAAGAGTTTAAACAAACTCCAATGAGAATTCTTGGTTTAGGAACTAAACCGCCAATATGGTTGAGATCCTCTAATCAGAATCCGTTGTGTAATAGACCGCGTGGAAGTTAAAACACTTCACGACGGCAGAACATTTAAGCCAATGTTTAGTGATTGATTACGTGGGCGTAATCCCTTTTTAGGGGGGTAGAGCGCAAAACCACTTGGTGTATATTACCGTACAAGTGTACGTAGTGTATGTGACTCATATTGTGCATAGCACAAAATTATTGTTTGTTTTGATGATTGGGTGTGTGTTACGTAAACATACACATTCATTCATGGATTAATTGTGGTAATTGCGCACAGATGATGCGAATACCATTGTGATAAGTGTGTGTGTTTGTTAACAGTTGTGTGTGATTGTACAAGTGTGGGGAGTAGATAAACTCCCGGGGGAACAAAAGCCCCGACAGTGTATAAATGTAAAACCAGGTGTTGTATTTTGGATAAAATATAGTGTATATATATATATATATACTTTATAGTGATGCATGAAAGGGCATGATACCGACATAGAACCTAGTGAGAATAAGATTCCCTAGGCAACAGGATTAAAAGTGAATGGAGGTAACTGATAGACGGAGTTCTATCCTTTGGAGATGTTGTGATCATGACTAGAATGATTCGAAAGATAGAAAATTGGAAATGAGTGACTTACTTGATGCTTGAAAATGAAGTGGGAGGTGGAACTTGATTTGCATGTGATCAAGGGAACCGAACACAAATTGGGGTGGAAGGATAGTTCAACACTGATGCTGATCACATCAGGGTTGGATGACTCTTGAAACTCCCTATAAGTGGTCACAAATAACCACGCTAAGAAAAGAAGCAAAGAGCTTAAGTTGGACTTGGAGTTGTGTGTGTTTTCAAAAGGATTTTCAATTGGTATTTATAAAACGTTGATGGATACTTATATAATTAAAGTCTCTTACCTAACCTCACACGGAAATTTTAAAATTTAAGTGATTGTTTTGATCTCCCAAAGGCACGGGGACGGAAGGGTCCATCGCGACCGGGTTCTGCGGGATCACAGTGTATATCAAGGATATTTTTGATTGCTATACATGCTCTGACATGTTGTGTGGTATGTGCAATGAATGTTGTTTTGACTTGGATTCCTAAAGTGTATATATCAAGGCCTATGAGTCTAAATGTGTGGTGTTACATAGACCTATGGTCTAAAGACTGTTATGTTACCAGGACCGATGGTCCAAATGTTATTATGTTACCCAAGACCAGTGAGTCAAAGGGGTTGTTATGTATGTGTAAGTGTGTTAAGATACCCGGACCATAGCGTCGAGGTTATCATTTGGATATGTTATGTTATTGTGGGATGTGAATGTGTGCCCGGACCATCAAGTCGAGGGTTGTGATGTAAAGTGTGTTTGGTTAAGGAAGTTTATTTCAAAGATTAATGTGTTTAATCTGATGATGTGTGAAAAAGTGTGAACTTCGAGGACAGAAGTTCTTTTAAGGGGGGTAGATTGAAATACCCCAACCTTGATATGTGGTTTAAATATCAAATTATGATAGTAAAGGCTAAAAAAAATGCCTTAGTAACATCAGTGAACAATTTTAAACCATATAAAATGCAATAAGCATAAGACAAAGTTTGAGCAAAACACATGCTCTAAGCTATGATGAACTTGGTTAGGACCCAAAGAGCCTACCAAGACTTGATAACATTTAATTATGATTTAATAGGCCAAATAAGTCCTTAAGAAACTTTGGTGGACAGTTAAACCAAATAAAACATAAGAAAAATACCTTAAAGTCAATATGAGCAAAAATGTGCTCTAAGCTTGGATGAATGTGTGTATAAGACCTAATGGTCATACTAGACCTTATTTATATGGTAAGAACATATTAAACGATTACTAAAGAAAACAAGCTTGAAAAACAAGTTAAAACGCAAAATGTGCTTTAAGGGTCTTAAAGCACGTTTTGAAAAATTGTCTTGTAAATGAGTTTTGAATGGCTAAATGTCCATCATATCCTTTACTTAAAACATGTGTACTATATAGTATCACATTTGGGTGGCCATATTAGTGGGAAATCAAAATTTCACTTCTAGTGCCTTGTATTTGTGAATAGTAATTTTTACAAGCTAGATATAACCTACGTTATGTTAAGTAATTAAATTGACAAACAAAGACTAAAATACCCTTGTATATTAAAGGGGGCGGTTTTTTTGTAGTGAGGAGTCACCAAGTATGTTAACTTGTAAGTAAATAAATGTGACTCATAGGTACTATTTGCTTTAAGACTTAAATATCTTCAAAAGTAAGTTCTATCTTCATTCTCCCTTCCTTTCCTTCATTTCCCACGGTCCAAAACACCACCACCAACCTCTCTTCTTCATTCTCTCTCGGTAATACTACTACACCATGGAAGTTCCAACTTTGAACACATGTAAACCTAGCTCACTTAACCCAAATCAAAAACAAACACCCATTCTTTAGTTAAGCCAAGCTCTACAATCTTGTCTCTTCAAAACTTCAAAACTCCATTTCGGTGCCAAGAGAAACCACCATGGGAGGAGCTTGAGCTCACCTTTTCACATATTCATGCTCTCTTTGCCTTCAAGGTAAGGAAACTCAAAGGAAAATCCATGTTTCCTCCATGTTTTCATGTTGTCCGAAATTCACCTCACAATGGTGTATTATCTTGCTTGTTTTAGCTTCATTTGAATCTTCCAAGGGCTAGGAGGAGTCCTCTCTTGATACTTATTCAAGTTCTCTTCCAATTCCAAGGTAAAACAATTACCCTTAATGTGTTAAAACAATATATGTAACTAGGGTTTACAATGAGGAGAAAGCATAATGCTGAATACTCATTCTATTGTTTGTATAATGTTTAATAGTTTGAAAAGGGACCAAATACCCCACCGGTTTTACAAGGAAACAAGAAAGAAGTTTGTGAGGACAAAAGAGGTAAAAAAACTATATCATGTAGTTAAGTTGCCTTAGGAAAATGAGCTTGATAAATACCTAAGGAGCCAATGGTGAGTGACCTAGTAAAATGTTCTCAAGGAGAACTAGTAAAAGAACATATGTTTTGGTGTATGTATTGCAGGTCAAAGGCATTATTTATGTGGGAAATCAGTGTTTAAGGTTATGCAATTTAAGGGCCTAAGAGCCATGTTATTTAAGGGCCCTAGTGCCAAGCAATTTAAGTTATGCACCATATTTGTGATGTAGTGCTTAATTGTGAGAAGTTTGTGTATAAATGAGTGTTTGATGGATTTTAGGTGTTCTTGAGTGAAATAAGGTAAAAACCTAAGTGTTGGGATGGGGTATATTACTAGAGAAGCTATGGCCAAATTTGGGAAAAATGTTGAGAAGTTCTAAGTGTTTTAAGTGGTTTTGGTGAACTAGGAAGTGTTAAAGGTGATTGAATGTTTACTTGAGAAGAAAGCATGTAATAAGGTGATTTAGAGTGAATGCAAGGGTTTAGGTGTTGTCTTGGAAGTTCTAGGAATTCAATGGGTGTTTTGCGAATGATTAAAGTCTTGGAGGAGTTTGTTTAAGGTTTAGGTAATGTTGGTGTTCAAAGAAAATGATGTTTAGGTAAGGTTTTGAGTAAGGAGGAGTTTTAAGAAATTGTGAAAAGGAGATTTAGTTAGTAAGAAAAGAAGTTGAGAGGTGATGATAAGGTGTAGAGGAAAACACCTTGGTATTGTGGTCATTATAGGTGAAATGCCACCTAGAAATCATAAGGAGAAAACATTGTAAGTGTTAAGGAATTTTACAAGGAAATGGGTAAAGGCTTAAGGTTAGAAAATGAGTTCATGGATGTGTATGTGGATATAAGGTACCCAAATGTTGTTAGGAAGCATTAAGAGGCCTTAGGAGAAGTTTGGTGAAGATTGGCAAAGTTTGGGTAAGTATAGAAGGCGACCGACCCAGGGGCCGACCCAGTTTTTGGGTCGGTCGAGCCTCTGTTAGATGTTGGAATGTGTTCGGTAATGGTCCGACCCCAAAAGGGTGGGTGGACATGGGTCGGTCGGTCAAGTTTCAAAGGTGGAAAAATGTTCGCACATGGACCGACCAGAATGGTGGGTCGGACGTGGGTCGGACGGGCATGATTATAAGGAAGTAAAAAGGGTTCTGTAATGGACCGACCCAGCTGTGGGTCGGTCGGGGGTCGGTCGGACCAAAAACATGGTTTAAGGTTATATGTTAAATGATATGTGATGATGGGGATTGGTAGGTAATGATGTTATAAGAATGTTGAGGACTAGGTGAGTTTAAATGGCAAATAAGTGGGTTAAAGTTGTAAAATGTGAGAGTAAAACAACTTAAAAATGTTAAGTTATGGAAGTAAGTTAACGGGGAAAAATTAAGCATTGACATTAAATGATCAAGCAAACCCCGATGTTAATGAAAACACGTGTGATGTTAACAGTTGTTCGAGAATTGCTCGAGGAACATAAATGGACAGGATAAGTGGACTCCGGTGACAGGTATGGTTTTCTTGCAACCTGCGTCCTACCGGATTACACCGGCTTGTATGCCAATGTGTTTTCTGTATGTTTGCCACGTTGTAAGATAAAACATGTAATGAGTTTACAGTAATTCATATATGTGCGTGTTCAACTCCGATACCATTAACCTCGGCAGTGTTAACCTTAGTTAACTGAGTCTAGGATCACATGAGAGTTCGGTATTCGGAGTAAACGACCCGTACCATGGGACGTACTAACCACGGCTATGCGTGTGTTAATTGTGTGATATGCGTATGTGAATGTAGGGATCTCCCTTGTATATTTAACCCAGTTGTAATACTGTATGTGTTGTTATGTGATAGGCTCCATAGTGGGGTTCTAACTAATATCTAAAGTAAGTATGTACTAACAGTAGTGAGGAATCCGGTTTGGCCGGTCGCGCGTTGTTTGGGAGAGGGTATCCTTCCTAGCCTTACCCTTCTCTTTGTTATGGTTGTTTCCCTCACGGGTTATGATCTCCCATTAGCTTACTCCAAAGCTTGGCTATTCTGATTATGATCGGTTTAGGGGGAACATGTGTTTGTGTGGTGGTGTTCGGGCCTCCAAACCCGAACCGCCTTAACTTAAGTACTCGTCCAACTATTAGGACGGTAATGAGTGTGTTGTTATTGTATAACGAGCTTATCAGAGACTGGCAACATTCTCTAGGCTCACCAGTGTGTAAACAATGTTTGGGTCGGTTCCTAAGCGAACCATTCCCGTTGTGTTATGTGTTTTGTTGTGATGCAATATCCATTGCGGTATTATGTTGTGTACGTGGAAACGTGCAAAGTGTGGTTAGGTGTTGTATGTAGTGTATGTTATATGTTGTATAATGTAGATTGTGTGGATCATGGATATGATTCCCAGTTGTGATAAGAGGCGTTTAAGGATAACCCGATTTAAGGGTTGTGTCGTCTATTAAGGAAGTAGCTCCGTTGGAGGAGGAACGCTCTAGGGATGATGAATACCATGGGTGACTTGTTAAGTAGGATGTATCATCCGTTGTTGAGCCCATTGAGGCGAATGTTAAGTGTTGTGTGTTTATTGTCACATGCATGATTTAAATATAATCAACTGCATGCTAAGACGACAATTAGTTGTGCGTGGCCCGGTTAGCATGTGGGCTGCGGGATTACCATACCAGCAAAGGTGCTGAGCCCCTTGGGGCCACCCCTTTCTCTTCTTTCCTATTTCAGGTACGAAGTGCTGGAAGCCGTTCGAGAGTAGGACGGGTAGTCGTCGTTCATGGGTAATCGTGTTAAGTATATATATACAGTAGGTGTAGTAAGACCGATATTGTTGTCGGCACCAGTTATAATACTCGGTATAGTTGATAAGGTGTATATTAATGTTGTTGTTGATGGAAAGGGATAATAATGTATAGTTGCTCGGGAATTTAGCCCATCAGACCGGTACAATGTATATGGATTAGCCTTGTTAGCCACGTGGGTGGCTAACGGCGTGTAACACCAGGGAGTTAAGTAATGTGATGAGGTTTGTAATTCCGCTGCAGTGTATTGTAAGTATGTAAATGTTGGATGGGGTGTTACAGCAAAGGGAGAACAGTATTAGCAGAATGAGAGGTGTTTGTATGTGCTTGGTTTTTGCATTATGACTCAGTATGTAACTTTTGATTTTCATCATGCCATATCTTGGTATATCCTGATTCAGTTCGATTTTGAGTAATCTTGAGTGGAATGTTGTTATGGAAATGGATGGAAATAAAGGATTGGTTGGGTATGGAATTTCATTGGAACTTTTATTGTCTCAGCACACCCGAAGCGGTGTGAGTGCTTATTAGTTGATTTTTAAACTTCGAGGCGAAGTTTCTTTTAAGGGGGATATGCTGAAATACCCCTAAATTAATTTAAATTAATTTAGGGGATTTCTTTTTTAACCTTTAATAATACTATTAAGTATTAAATTATTATATGGAATTATGAATATTAAATTATTATAAGGGGTTGTGAGATTTATTTAGGGGTTTTCTCCTATTTAACCCTAATTATTATACATTATCATATAGTATTATGAATTTAATAATAAGATTTATAAGTCAATAAATCTTGGGAAAATTATTAAACACTCCAAATATTATAAAGATTTTAGGAAGTGTTGGAACATTGTTTTGAAACATAAAAGTCAATATAAAATTCTAGAAACCTTAAAGCTTATTAAGCCTTGCTAGAGTTGACTTTTTGAGAATGGTCAAACCAGGCCATGAAACCTATACCAAAAAATAGGTTATGAAAAACCATGAAGATCGATAAAAAGAACGTCAAAAACGGATCATCCTAGCCAAAGTTATGCTAGATTGAAGTTTTGAGTCAAAACTTTGAAATCTGCCACGTGTCAACCAGTCACAGGCCGCCCACACTTGGCTTAAAAATCGGAACTTCCAGCAGTGATTTTGCCCTAACTTTGGACGGCTGTATCTCACTCATCTCTCAATATTTTTCAATGCCGTCTTTTGCATTCTCTTCTCCTTTGAATCCTCTTTCCAACCATTACTCACACATACCCTAACTCATTATACATCAGCCGGAAATTTGATACAAAGTAGCCACCTTGCAAAACCGAAACTGCAAATTCCAGTTTCTCCTTTCGAATCAGGTAACTTCGACTAGTCATAACTTCTTCGTTTAGCATCTAAATTTCGTGTTCTTTAGCTCGTTTTGAAGAGCTCTAATCCTCTATAACTTTCGTGTTGATGACCAAAGCCAATTCCAAACTGTTTGTAAGAGAGATGTGTCTAAAGGTTCGAATTCATCACAGCATAAAATCACAGTTTTCTTTCCAGAAAACGTAAGGTAAACTCGCAACTTCTAGCTTCAATATCTTTCTGTATGGTGCGAGTTAGGATTAGTGCTTGCTATCATTGTGTAGATCTACAATTCTTCTTTCCAATGAGCCCTTACTCATTATCTAACTCGTTTTGTACTGCTAGTTATAGATCCTCAAAGTTGGCACCACGAACTGTTTAAAGTTCGAGTCTTTTCCAGATTTTCGAATTGAATTCACTCAATTCGCACAACTCCGGTGAGTTTTATCCAAATTCCTTCAACCTTGCTAAACTATGTTACATTATCGGTCAAAAACATCATTCAATTGCATCAATTACGCTTTAGATTGAGTGAATTTGAGAGAAACGAATTCGGAACCCCTTACGAACCCTAACTTCGAAACTGAATTCGAAAACCATTGTATACTGCATTATAATTGGGGAAATTGGTATCATTAGAACCGTAATTGAATTGCAAAACCATAGAAACAAGAATCACTCAATTTGGTTCTGTAGATTGAGAGAAATCGTGGATTTAGTACTCGGGTTTCGTTTGAAGGTTGGGGATGAACTCAAGTTTCAGTGGCCGTCCGATCCTGAATTATAGGGACGGACGGCCGAGATTAAAACAGAGGAGATTAAGTTGTTTTGAGTTTTATTAATTCCAGAATAATACCTTAACTTGTTGGGTTAATTTAAATATCTTCCCGAAGGTATTTTGACTTGAAATTTTAACCATAGATTCCTTATTTAATCTAGTTTTTTTGATGTAAATTATTATGATTTTGGAGTTTTTAAACATAAGTTATGATTTTTACAAGTTACGGGTTTTCTGGAATTATTTGGTTAAATTAAAAAGATATTTTTATGAAAAAAATTTTTATAATATGTATAAAATGTTATAGTTACTGTATATTAAATTTGGGAATTTTTGGGCAATGGTAAAAGGTTTTAAAAATTGTGTTCATGAGTTTTTCATAAGAATAACTTATAATATATGGTTTTAATGTAATCAAAAATTAAAGTGTAGTTGATTATTGAACTTTATAGGTTGGGGAAAATATAATAAGACTAATTAACATTTAATACAGTATGTTTATAAATATTTTGGGTATTAACTTTAAGTGGGGTAAAAATTGTTACATATATTTATATATATATTTATATGAGAGAAATAAAATAGAAATTTATATTAAATCAAGGAATTTAACTAAACTACATTTTATTTATTATATAATATGGAAGCTAATATGTTTAACTAAAACTAAGGGAAATACTTTATTTTATAAACCATAAATCAGTTGTGGATAGGTCTAAAAGATATTAAATATAATTAAATACAATAGAATTTCTTAAAGAATATTCTGGATAAATCTTAATATATGTAGATATATATATATATATATATTATATATATATATATAAATACAATAAAAATAGATAAAGGAAATAACATTCCTTGTGAGAAATATAATAGGAAGGATATAATATATATATACGATAAATTAATAAATAAAAGGAATAAAATACCTTATAGAAAATGTAATATGAAAGAATTAATGAGTTAAACTAAACCTCTACATGATACTAATAAAAGAATATTATATGAGGTGGTATTAATTTATGGTTATAGGTTGAGTTTTTAGTTATCTTTGAATTTCTAAGGTTTATATTAACGGTATTAAAATACATGTATATATATAGTCGGTGACCACAGTGTAAATCTATAATTGGGTTAAGGAATTAATAAGTTGAAGTTTAGGAATATTTGTAATTAGTTTACATAGAGTGTTACACAAATAGATCTTATTATTTAATTGATAATAAAATGAATGAAATACTTTTACATTTAAATGTTCTTATTAATAAACAATAATAAAGTAAATGAGTTACTTTTACATCTAAATGTGAAGAGGATAAATAAGTCTAGATTTAATCATTTCTTAATATTTATGGTATTGAGTAATAACTTAATATCTTGTGATAAAATCATTAAAAGGATTATGATATAAAAAACTGAATTAAACTATGATTGGGGAATTAATCTAAATAATAATCCTTACGTTCTTAGAATTTGATAAGCCATATAAAATACATTTAATACCAATGTTCAGGATGTGAGTTTATAATTAAGTAATGTATTTAGTAGTTAGAATTTATAAGAAGGTTTATAAATAGAAATTAGATACTTAAAATCTTTAAACCTTTAATTAGATGAAACTAGGTTACGTAAGATATTATATTGATTTACCTTTTTGACACGGGAAATCTTAATGTGTCATTTGAATACAAGGTATGGGGATTTTCAGAATAGATTATCTTATTACATAATTAACGATTTCACTTATGAATCAGAATTTAGTTCTTAGATAAATTTTACCTTATGTCGAGATATAATGTTTATCCTAAAATACCATAAAGGAAATTAATTTATTAAGTTATTCCTTTGAAACCTTTGGTCTTGTAAGTAATATAAAATGTATTTGAGACATAAGTTTATTAAAATTTAGTACAAAAGGATTATACATACTCTATGGAGAGAATGTGTGTAAAAATTAAATACTTGGGAAAATTAAAATGTAAGTAAGGATACATAAAAAGGGTTATCTTAAAACACCTTATTATATAGGTAATAATTAAGCGAATAACATACTTTGTGGATACTAAGTAAAAGAGTTGGAAGGGTTTGAGTTAATTAAATATAGTTGTTTCAGGATGAAGAGTAATTGAACATCTTAAGACAAGATAATTAAATGGTTATAATATTAAGTCATTCTAAAGTAAAGATAAAATAATTGAGTCTAGTAGTTGTCTCTAAATTCTAAGATCAATGAAGTTGTAATGAAATGCATCTACGACACTATGATTCCGATATACAGGTTGTAGGTCTTAATTAAGTTAATGGGAAGACTTAATCATAAAGGATTATCTAGTAAATATTGATAAAATACCTAATCATTACCTTATGGAATAATAGTATAGTATTCTAAGATAAATCCATCATAGGTTATAATACGATGTCTGCCCTAAAGTAAGAATAAAGGTATTGAGCTTAAGGGTTATTATTGAGATTCTAAGACTAATTGAGTAATATAAATACACTTAAGATATAAAGGTATTAATGTGAGGACTACGGTTAAGTATTAGTAAAGTGGATAAGGGTGGAACAATTAACAAGTGTTAATAAAATACAATCCTTGGTCTTACAACCTTGAGTTATACAACATTCTAAGACAAGTCAAAGGTTATACATAACATTTAAGTGAGGGCTTAAAAGATAATTGGGACTTTGAAATAAGAGTAAGGAGTTTATTTAAGCGTAACATAGGCTACAAGTGATTGATGGTAGATTACCTTTAATATTCTTCAGAGTACTGTTGATTGTTTGCGCAAGTTGATTAGAACTGCTACAGCGTTACCCAGGTACGATCTCTCGTACTCAGCTTGACGTGTTTTGGACTTTATGGAATGTTTTGTACGATTTCTCGTACTCAGCTTGTTGTGTTTTGGACCTTATGGAATGTTTTGTACGATTTCTCGTACTCAGCTTGATGTGTTTTGGACTTTATGGAATGTTTTGTACGATCTCTCGTACTACGTTACTTTGGCTGATTGATTTGTGGAATGTTTTGGAAAACGCTAACTGGCTTTAAGAGGAACTTCTAAAAAAAGGAAATGGTTGTGTGACTGACTCAGCTTGTGTGACTAACTGAGCCTTGGATGTGGAACTCACTTGGGTATTGGTTTCTTCTACTTGGTGTCCCGTTAGACATTGACTGCTTAGGGTTTACGCTTCTGCACTCTGTAGGACTGAGTGTTTTGGTATTGCTCTGGGTAGTTAGTGATCTAGTGGGAATTTGGAAAAGGTCAATCTTGGAAATCTTTCTTTCGACGTGCGCGCGTCTTCAATGGTAACAGCAGGGGGCTGTATATCCCTCGCCCATAGGGGTATTGATATTTAACAGCAGGGGGCTGTATATCCCCCGTCCATCAGGACATTTTTAAATTTAACAGCAGGGGGCTGTATATCCCTCGCCCATAGGGGCATTGATATTTAACAGCAGGGGGCTGTATATCCCTCGTCCACCAGGACATTTAAATCTGACAGCAGGGGGCTGTATATCCCTCGTCCATAGGGACATTGATACCTGGCGGTGGGGGCCATCTCTCCCAATTGAATTATTCCACTCTTGAGTTATTGGTTCTTGGATCTATCTTATTATTCCTAGTCCTTTGTGACTATCTGAGTCTTTATACTCCAAACGGGAATTGGTTCTAACATCAACAATGGATGCTTACTAACTATGTGGTGTGACTACTCAAGTAGATGACTTGTTTTGGAAGTTGTTTTGGAAGTTCTTTATCTTTGTCTTGTTTTCCTTTCTCTTTAAACTTGATTGTTTTGAAGTGCTTTATCTCTGTTTTACTTTTAAGAGTTTGTTTTCATGTTACTATTTATTTTGAAGAGTTATGTTTTATAAGTTTGTTTTTGGAGAATTGTACCAGTTCCATTCCAGGGAACTGACCCGCCCCTTTTGGGGTGGGCTGCTTGGTTTCATCTTGCAGGTACGAATTGATTTACAGGTGGCCACGAAGAGAATGAGCGTTTGGGATGGGACTAGGTTTTGTGGAGAGCGAATGTGTTTTATTGTTATGTTTTGTTAAGTTTTCTCGAAGTTCAGACCGTAACTTAGTTAATTGTAAAGGTTGTAATTGGTGAGGTTGGTACCGGGTGTTTGGAGCCCGATGGTCTGTAGCACCTTTAGTTTATTTTCCGCTGTTGTTTTATTATTATAGGGGTGTTACAGAAAGTGGTATCAGAGCGTAGTTACGCTCTGAACCCGAGAAAACAAGCCGAGTGAAATACTTAGATTATAGGTGCACTTAAAACTGGGGAACTGGGGTAGAATTGGGAAGTGAGGACTCCAGTAAGGCACGACTCCTAACCCTTTTTGGAATTATGAATGATTCCTTTACACACTTTCCTTTTGTGAATGTTTGTTGAGTGTGATGTGTTGTTATACCGTTCCAACAATAAACTTCAGAAATATATATATATTTAAGTTTGGAACATCCTATATTAAGTACGATAAGATTTTGGTCGAGATAAACCAAATATTAAGCTATTTTTCAAAAGCATACTCATGGAGGATACATTGCTAAAGATGCAATCCTTTAAAAGCTAGTACACCAATTCCTAGAATTTTAAAAGAATACTTTTGGTTGAAAACAGTATACAAGTATCACTTTACATAACTAAATTAGTATTGATATTATGTGAAAGTACTTCAACTCCTTTTAAGTTTGAAAATAAATTTCATGAACTACTTGGTATCAATTTATTACCTAAAGATAATGTTTGTATTAGAAAAGATCAACCTCTGAACTTGTAAAACACATTAAAACTCTATGTTAACTTTAGAAAGAAAACACATAAACCTAACACCCTACGAGAAGTGCCTGGTGCGGCGAACTCCTAGGCTGAAAGTAGTGGGGGTGCACACCCACTTCTAGAAGTTTAGGGGCTAGACAAGCCTTGTCATCTAACCGTATATAATCTTCCACGCAGGTGATGGATTGTGTTGAACTTGAGGGGAAGTGGTGGTAAGACGTTACCATCATGAAATCTTGAGCTAGGCATATTTCATTGCTAACCACAATGAACAAATCAATATTTGAATCTTAAGATCCGGTATTAAAACTCATAAATGTAAAGGGGTTTATTGAGTTAAATCTTTGGTGAAAAACCTATATATGGAGGAAGGGGATTAAGTTTGGGTACTCCAAGATACAACATCTACCCCTGGTTGGATATAAAAAAAAATAAAAAAAAAATTGAGAGTTACTTAAAGATTGAAAATTCTCATGTTTACTTGGAAGTTTAACATTATACAGGTATAAAATTTTTAAAAGACACACTAAGAGTGATATTTACCAAAAGCCACCATTGTCTAAGAGAGTACTAAGATTTAATAATCAGAAGAATACTTACATAGAACAAACCTTAAGGAAAATAATTATCAAGAGTGAGTGAGTTTTCATTAGACTAATGCATTTGACCTAAAATTTTATACAGGGTCCCTACCTTAAAAATATATATATATATAATGTATAAATTTTAAGATAAAGGAATCAGATTTTGGACGAACTTTCTAAAATTCTGCCTTGGGTGAAGTTATATAATAAGTAAATTTTATAAAGTAAACATAGAAACAATTGAAACTTGAAAAGTCACAGAAAATATTTATCTTATAGAGTTTTAACATATGGTTGGCCAATAAACCTTTGAAGATAATTTTGGAAGATTATTGAGGATTATTAAATGATCGGGAATATTATGTTAAACTACTCAAGTACGTTACACCCGAGGCATAGCTTAGTAATATAATTGATATGATAAATGATCATATATGGACATATAATTCGTATCAGTCATTAAATGAATGGATAATAATCATAAGATAAAATTTTATAACCACCAAGGAAATACAAATACATAACAATCAAGAGATACAGATATATATAACGATCATAGATATAATCAACGGTGCAGTAAAATTCAACAAAGCTGGTTAATAAGGTGTTGAATTCTTTGAATGTGCCATTAGTAGCGGTACGAGGGCGTACCTTAGCTCTTTTAAGGGGGATATGCTGGCATACTCCTCCTTCATTATCTCATCCGGATTATGCCTCGTTGCATTGTTAGCAAAGGGAGAACAGTATTAGCAGAATGAGAGGTGTTTGTATGTGCTTGGTTTTTGCATTATGACTCAGTATGTAACTTTTGATTTTCATCATGCCATATCTTGGTATATCCTGATTCAGTTCGATTTTGAGTAATCTTGAGTGGAATGTTGTTATGGAAATGGATGGAAATAAAGGATTGGTTGGGTATGGAATTTCATTGGAACTTTTATTGTCTCAGCACACCCGAAGCGGTGTGAGTGCTTATTAGTTGATTTTTAAACTTCGAGGCGAAGTTTCTTTTAAGGGGGATATGCTGAAATACCCCTAAATTAATTTAAATTAATTTAGGGGATTTCTTTTATTAAACCTTTAATAATACTATTAAGTATTAAATTATTATATGGAATTATGAATATTAAATTATTATAAGGGGTTGTGAGATTTATTTAGGGGTTTTCTCCTATTTAACCCTAATTATTATACATTATCATATAGTATTATGAATTTAATAATAAGATTTATAAGTCAATAAATCTTGGGAAAATTATTAAACACTCCAAATATATTATAAAGATTTTAGGAAGTGTTGGAACATTGTTTTGAAACATAAAAGTCAATATAAAATTCTAGAAACCTTAAAGCTTATTAAGCCTTGCTAGAGTTGACTTTTTGAGAATGGTCAAACCAGGCCATGAAACCTATACCAAAAAATAGGTTATGAAAAACCATGAAGATCGATAAAAAGAACGTCAAAAACGGATCATCCTAGCCAAAGTTATGCTAGATTGAAGTTTTGAGTCAAAACTTTGAAATCTGCCACGTGTCAACCAGTCACAGGCCGCCCACACTTAGCTTAAAAATCGGAACTTCCAGCAGTGATTTTGCCCTAACTTTGGACGGCTGTATCTCACTCATCTCTCAATATTTTTCAATGCCGTCTTTTGCATTCTCTTCTCCTTTGAATCCTCTTTCCAACCATTACTCACACATACCCTAACTCATTATACATCAGCCGGAAATTTGATACAAAGTAGCCACCTTGCAAAACCGAAACTGCAAATTCCAGTTTCTCCTTTCGAATCAGGTAACTTCGACTAGTCATAACTTCTTCGTTTAGCATCCAAATTTCGTGTTCTTTAGCTCGTTTTGAAGAGCTCTAATCCCTCTATAACTTTCGTGTTGATGACCAAAGCCAATTCCAAACTGTTTGTAAGAGAGATGTGTCTAAAGGTTCGAATTCATCACAGCATAAAATCACAGTTTTCTTTCCAGAAAACGTAAGGTAAACTCGCAACTTCTAGCTTCAATATCTTTCTGTATGGTGCGAGTTAGGATTAGTGCTTGCTATCATTGTGTAGATCTACAATTCTTCTTTCCAATGAGCCCTTACTCATTATCTAACTCGTTTTGTACTGCTAGTTATAGATCCTCAAAGTTGGCACCACGAACTGTTTAAAGTTCGAGTCTTTTCCAGATTTTCGAATTGAATTCACTCAATTCGCACAACTCCGGTGAGTTTTATCCAAATTCCTTCAACCTTGCTAAACTATGTTACATTATCGGTCAAAAACATCATTCAATTGCATCAATTACGCTTTAGATTGAGTGAATTTGAGAGAAACGAATTCGGAACCCCTTACGAACCCTAACTTCGAAACTGAATTCGAAAACCATTGTATACTGCATTATAATTGGGGAAATTGGTATCATTAGAACCGTAATTGAATTGCAAAACCATAGAAACAAGAATCACTCAATTTGGTTCTGTAGATTGAGAGAAATCGTGGATTTAGTACTCGGGTTTCGTTTGAAGGTTGGGGATGAACTCAAGTTTCAGTGGCCGTCCGATCCTGAATTATAGGGACGGACGGCCGAGATTAAAACAGAGGAGATTAAGTTGTTTTGAGTTTTATTAATTCCAGAATAATACCTTAACTTGTTGGGTTAATTTAAATATCTTCCCGAAGGTATTTTGACTTGAAATTTTAACCATAGATTCCTTATTTAATCTAGTTTATTTTGATGTAAATTATTATGATTTTGGAGTTTTTAAACATAAGTTATGATTTTTACAAGTTACGGGTTTTCTGGAATTATTTGGTTAAATTAAAAAGATATTTTTATGAAACAAAATTTTTATAATATGTATAAAATGTTATAGTTACTGTATATTAAATTTGGGAATTTTTGGGCAATGGTAAAAGGTTTTAAAAATTGTGTTCATGAGTTTTTCATAAGAATAACTTATAATATATGGTTTTAATGTAATCAAAAATTAAAGTGTAGTTGATTATTGAACTTTATAGGTTGGGGAAAATATAATAAGACTAATTAACATTTAATACAGTATGTTTATAAATATTTTGGGTATTAACTTTAAGTGGGGTAAAAATTGTTACATATATTTTATATATATTTATATGAGAGAAATAAAATAGAAATTTATATTAAATCAAGGAATTTAACTAAACTACATTTTATTTATTATATAATATGGAAGCTAATATGTTTAACTAAAACTAAGGGAAATACTTTATTTTATAAACCATAAATCAGTTGTGGATAGGTCTAAAAGATATTAAATATAATTAAATACAATAGAATTTCTTAAAGAATATTCTGGATAAATCTTAATATATGTAGATATATATATATATTTATATATATATATAAATACAATAAAAATAGATAAAGGAAATAACATTCCTTGTGAGAAATATAATAGGAAGGATATATATATATATACGATAAATTAATAAATAAAAGGAATAAAATACCTTATAGAAAATGTAATATGAAAGAATTAATGAGTTAAACTAAACCTCTACATGATACTAATAAAAGAAATTATATGAGGTGGTATTAATTTATGGTTATAGGTTGAGTTTTTAGTTATCTTTGAATTTCTAAGGTTTATATTAACGGTATTAAAATACATGTATATATATAGTCGGTGACCACAGTGTAAATCTATAATTGGGTTAAGGAATTAATAAGTTGAAGTTTAGGAATATTTGTAATTAGTTTACATAGAGTGTTACACAAATAGATCTTATTATTTAATTGATAATAAAATGAATGAAATACTTTTACATTTAAATGTTCTTATTATATAAAACAATAATAAAGTAAATGAGTTACTTTTACATCTAAATGTGAAGAGGATAAATAAGTCTAGATTTAATCATTTCTTAATATTTATGGTATTGAGTAATAACTTAATATCTTGTGATAAAATCATTAAAAGGATTATGATATAAAACTGAATTAAACTATGATTGGGGAATTAATCTAAATAATAATCCTTACGTTCTTAGAATTTGATAAGCCATATAAATACATTTAATACCAATGTTCAGGATGTGAGTTTATAATTAAGTAATGTATTTAGTAGTTAGAATTTATAAGAAGGTTTATAAATAGAAATTAGATACTTAAAATCTTTAAACCTTTAATTAGATGAAACTAGGTTACGTAAGATATTATATTGATTTACCTTTTTGACACGGGAAATCTTAAGTGTCATTTGAATACAAGGTATGGGGATTTTCAGAATAGATTATCTTATTACATAATTAACGATTTCACTTATGAATCAGAATTTAGTTCTTAGATAAATTTTACCTTATGTCGAGATATAATGTTTATCCTAAAATACCATAAAGGAAATTAATTTATTAAGTTATTCCTTTGAAACCTTTGGTCTTGTAAGTAATAAAATGTATTTGAGACATAAGTTTATTAAAATTTAGTACAAAAGGATTATACATACTCTATGGAGAGAATGTGTGTAAAAATTAAATACTTGGGAAAATTAAAATGTAAGTAAGGATACATAAAAAGGGTTATCTTAAAACACCTTATTATATAGGTAATAATTAAGCGAATAACATACTTTGTGGATACTAAGTAAAAGAGTTGGAAGGGTTTGAGTTAATTAAAATATAGTTGTCAGGATGAAGAGTAATTGAACATCTTAAGACAAGATAATTAAATGGTTATAATATTAAGTCATTCTAAAGTAAAGATAAAATAATTGAGTCTAGTAGTTGTCTCTAAATTCTAAGATCAATGAAGTGTAATGAAATGCATCTACGACACTATGATTCCGATATACAGGTTGTAGGTCTTAATTAAGTTAATGGGAAGACTTAATCATAAAGGATTATCTAGTAAATATTGATAAAATACCTAATCATTACCTTATGGAATAATAGTATAGTATTCTAAGATAAATCATCATAGGTTATAATACGATGTCTGCCCTAAAGTAAGAATAAAGGTATTGAGCTTAAGGGTTATTATTGAGATTCTAAGACTAATTGAGTAATATAAATACACTTAAGATATAAAGGTATTAATGTGAGGACTACGGTTAAGTATTAGTAAAGTGGATAAGGGTGGAACAATTAACAAGTGTTAATAAAATACAATCCTTGGTCTTACAACCTTGAGTATACAACATTCTAAGACAAGTCAAAGGTTATACATAACATTTAAGTGAGGGCTTAAAAGATAATTGGGACTTTGAAATAAGAGTAAGGAGTTTATTTAAGCGTAACATAGGCTACAAGTGATTGATGGTAGATTACCTTTAATATTCTTCAGAGTACTGTTGATTGTTTGCGCAAGTTGATTAGAACTGCGATACAGCGTTACCCAGGTACGATCTCTCGTACTCAGCTTGACGTGTTTTGGACTTTATGGAATGTTTTGTACGATTTCTCGTACTCAGCTTGTTGTTTTGGACCTTATGGAATGTTTTGTACGATTTCTCGTACTCAGCTTGATGTGTTTTGGACTTTATGGAATGTTTTGTACGATCTCTCGTACTACGTTACTTGGCTGATTGATTTGTGGAATGTTTTGGAAAACGCTAACTGGCTTTAAGAGGAACTTCTAAAAAAAGGAAATGGTTGTGTGACTGACTCAGCTTGTGTGACTAACTGAGCCTTGGATGTGGAACTCACTTGGGTATTGGTTTCTTCTACTTGGTGTCCCGTTAGACATTGACTGCTTAGGGTTTACGCTTCTGCACTCTGTAGGACTGAGTGTTTTGGTATTGCTCTGGGTAGTTAGTGATCTAGTGGGAATTTGGAAAAGGTCAATCTTGGAAATTTTTCTTTCGACGTGCGCGCGTCTTCAATGGTAACAGCAGGGGGGTATATCCCTCGCCCATAGGGGTATTGATATTTAACAGCAGGGGGCTGTATATCCCCCGTCCATCAGGACATTTTTAAATTTAAACAGGGGGCTGTATATCCCTCGCCCATAGGGGCATTGATATTTAACAGCAGGGGGCTGTATATCCCTCGTCCACCAGGACATTTAAATCTGACAGCAGGGGGCTGTATATCCCTCGTCCATAGGGACATTGATACCTGGCGGTGGGGGCCATCTCTCCCAATTGAATTATTCCACTCTTGAGTTATTGGTTCTTGGATCTATCTTATTATTCCTAGTCCTTTGTGACTATCTGAGTCTTTATACTCCAAACGGGAATTGGTTCTAACATCAACAATGGATGCTTACTAACTATGTGGTGTGACTACTCAAGTAGATGACTTGTTTTGGAAGTTGTTTTTGGAAGTTCTTTATCTTTGTCTTGTTTTCCTTTCTCTTTAAACTTGATTGTTTTGAAGTGCTTTATCTCTGTTTTACTTTTAAGAGTTTGTTTCATGTTACTATTTATTTTGAAGAGTTATGTTTTATAAGTTTGTTTTTGGAGAATTGTACCAGTTCCATTCCAGGGAACTGACCCGCCCCTTTTGGGGTGGCTGCTTGGGTTTCATCTTGCAGGTACGAATTGATTTACAGGTGGCCACGAAGAGAATGAGCGTTTGGGATGGGACTAGGTTTTGTGGAGAGCGAATGTGTTTTATTGTTTGTTTTGTTAAGTTTTCTCGAAGTTCAGACCGTAACTTAGTTAATTGTAAAGGTTGTAATTGGTGAGTTGGTACCGGGTGTTTGGAGCCCGATGGTCTGTAGCACCTTTAGTTTATTTTCCGCTGTTGTTTTTATTTTATAGGGTGTTACAGAAAGTGGTATCAGAGCGTAGTTACGCTCTGAACCCGAGAAAACAAGCCGAGTGAAATACTTAGATTATAGGCACTTAAAACTGGGGAACTGGGGTAGAATTGGGAAGTGAGGACTCCAGTAAGGCACGACTCCTAACCCTTTTTGGAATTATGAATGATTCCTTTACACACTTTCCTTTTGTGAATGTTTGTTGAGTGTGATGTGTTTGTTATACCGTTCCAACAATAAACTTCAGAAATATATATATATTTAAGTTTGGAACATCCTATATTAAGTACGATAAGATTTTGGTCGAGATAAACCAAATATTAAGCTATTTTTCAAAAGCATACTCATGGAGGATACATTGCTAAAGATGCAATCCTTTAAAAGCTAGTACACCAATTCCTAGAATTTTAAAAGAATACTTTTGGTTGAAAACAGTAACAAGTATCACTTTACATAACTAAATTAGTATTGATATTATGTGAAAGTACTTCAACTCCTTTAAGTTTGAAAATAAATTTCATGAACTACTTGGTATCAATTTATTACCTAAAGATAATGTTTGTATTAGAAAAGATCAACCTCTGAACTTGTAAAACACATTAAAACTCTATGTTAACTTTAGAAAGAAACACATAAACCTAACACCCTACGAGAAGTGCCTGGTGCGGCGAACTCCTAGGCTGAAAGTAGTGGGGGTGCACACCCACTTCTAGAAGTTTAGGGGCTAGACAAGCCTTGTCATCTAATCGTATATAATCTTCCACGCAGGTGATGGATTGTGTTGAACTTGAGGGGAAGTGGTGGTAAGACGTTACCATCATGAAATCTTGAGCTAGGCATATTTCATTGCTAACCACAATGAACAAATCAATATTTGAATCTTAAGATCCGGTATAAAACTCATAAATGTAAAGGGGTTTATTGAGTTAAATCTTTGGTGAAAAACCTATATATGGAGGAAGGGGATTAAGTTTGGGTACTCCAAGATACAACATCTACCCTGGTTGGATATAAAAAAAAATAAAAAAAAAATTGAGAGTTACTTAAAGATTGAAAATTCTCATGTTTACTTGGAAGTTTAACATTATACAGGTATAAAATTTTTAAAAGACACACTAAGAGTGATATTTACCAAAAGCCACCATTGTCTAAGAGAGTACTAAGATTTAATAATCAGAAGAATACTTACATAGAACAAACCTTAAGGAAAATAATTATCAAGAGTGAGTGAGTTTTCATTAGACTAATGCATTTGACCTAAAATTTTATACAGGGTCCCTACCTTAAAAATATATATATATATATAATGTATAAATTTTAAGATAAAGGAATCAGATTTTGGACGAACTTTCTAAATTCTGCCTTGGGTGAAGTTATATAATAAGTAAATTTTATAAAGTAAACATAGAAACAATTGAAACTTGAAAAGTCCCAGAAAATATTTATCTTATAGAGTTTTAACATATGGTTGGCCAATAAACCTTTGAAGATAATTTTGGAAGATTATTGAGGATTATTAAATGATCGGGAATATATGTTAAACTACTCAAGTACGTTACACCCGAGCATAGCTTAGTAATATAATTGATATGATAAATGATCATATATGGACATATAATTCGTATCAGTCATTAAATGAATGGATAATAATCATAAGATAAAATTTTATAACCACCAAGGAAATACAAATACATAACAATCAAGAGATACAGATATATATAACGATCATAGATATAATCAACGGTGCAGTAAAATTCAACAAAGCTGGTTAATAAGTGTTGAATTCTTTGAATGTGCCATTAGTAGCTGTAACACCCCTACTATTAATACAGTCATTAACGTCCAACCTCCTTGCTCATCAGACACTCGCAGCGGATACATACTTACATACAATGGGTGATACAATGCCGTTAGTCACCCACGTGACTAACAAGGCTACTGATCTACATACAGCATCGGTCTGATGGACCGGAATCCCGAGTACTACGAATCTACAATACATCCTTCGTTTACCACATACGGCTACAATCTCCATTCAATACAATACTCCAAGTACAATACAATATAATCTACATACCGAGTTTACTAGGTTCCTTATGCAAGCATAATACCTCTTCAAGTTCATACGTACTCACTAAGAGACTACTTGCTACCCATTCCTCGCTACTACATTAGTTTCTAAAAACAAGGGGTGTGCTAGTTAATACGCCTCTACATTATGCTACTACTATCCAATGTAGTCGCCGGTCTCGTGCCTTGACCACATTCGCTTCGGGTACCTGCACACTAAAAAATGTCCCCCGAAGGGGTCAGCTTTCGCCGAGCATGACAACCGCATACCCCGCGTACTAGTGAGGGTACGCCGACCACTTGGTCGAATACATGCGGTTCATTTTCATACAGCATACATGCATACATGCTCTTATACACAATACATGAATACTTACGCAAGCATACACACATACACTTCATTACATACATGGAGTACAATATAACCATCAAATACATACTTACCTTCTTCCGGATACATATACCCAATACATACACAATTTACAATACGGGTTAGCTTCATTGGTCCACCCGGGTTAATCGGGTGGAGATTACTCTTTTACTCATTACTTCATACATACGCATACATACTCATTCTCATACTCATACATACTTACTTACTTTTACTCTTACTCATGTTAAGTCGTCGGGACCTCCGGCCCGGGGACTACTCCGTCCCACCACCGGGATTTACTTGGTTCACTAATCCAGGATGCTACCCACTTAAGGGATTTGGGCCGTGGACCAGCTTACGAACCAGGAATCGGATCCAACCTCTTGTGTCACCTCATCCTCACGCGTGGCCGAAGCTATATCGGACTTGTACTCATTCCAATTTACTCACTTAAGTTAGGAGTTAGCTAGTTAGGAATTAGCACAAGTCAACATTCAAGCCACATTTACAAATACAAGGCCCAATATACATTCATACGAAATATAATACAATACAGAAGTACAATACAAGATTCATTTACACCATATCATCCTCCATACATTTCATGAATTATACAAACTATTGTTCAAGAGAAATATACCAAGAACAATATAAAGCACAGGTAAGTGCAATATAATCCGGTTCGTGCATTTATCTTATTAGGTGGTCAAATAAGCACACAAATCGGGGTAACCAGATTAGGATACAGGGCATGAAGAAATCATACCTTTCACCGTTGTACTTGTATCCCAACGTTCCTCCGGTATTCACAATTCAAATCCTATGATATACATACATTCAAATGATTAATCTAACTATTATTACTTAATTCGTACTTACTATGTCCTCACACTTCTTATACTTACACATTACTTATTTACTTTTCTTTACCTTAAGTCTTACTTTCTTACTTAACTTAGGTTTACTTTCTTACATGTACATGTATATGTGGATATACATACATATGCATATATACATACATATATATATATATATATATATCATCATTATTTAAATTTTTTTTTTTTTTTTGTCAGGACCGGACTTGCGACCGACCTTGCAAGTCCGGTCCATTCCAGTAGCTACCAGTACCGAAAATTTCTGGCCCGACCGAACTTGCAAGTCCGGTCGCAAGTTCGGTCGATTCCAGTAGCTATCCTCGGGAAATTTTTCTGGACCGACCGAACTTGCATGTCCGGTCGCAAGTCCGGTCGATTCCAGTAGCTTACACGATGGGAATTTTTCTGGCCGACCGAACTTGCATGTCCGGTCGCAAGTCCGGTCGATTCCAGTAGGTTACAGACGGGAAAATTTCTGGTCCGACCGAACTTGCAAGTCCGGTCGCAAGTCCGGTCGATTCCAGTAGCTCACCCGTCTTTGTAAATCTGGGCTCGACCGAACTTGCAAGTCCGGTCGCAAGTTCGGTCCGGCCCAGTATTTGCATTTTAATTTCTGTTTTCAGTCCTCTCTTTTACCCACTACTTCCCCATTGTTCCTACACTTATTCCCACATGTTATAACATTAATTACACCTCCTAATACACCTTAGTTCATCCACCAACTTACTACTCAACCTTACATTCACTTACACATTTTTCCTCATTTCATTTCCACACTTATACTAGTTTCTTCACACCAATGCTACAGATTTTACAATTCAACTCTCCCATCCAATATTTTCTCAACCAACGTCATTCCTAGCATTCTAACTACATTTCCAAGTAGTTACACATCTATTCCCAAATCCAACTCCTCATTTCACCAATCTTGTACACTCATTTCTCCTAGTTCCCACTATGCACTTAAATACTCTTGGCTACAGATTTTGTCATTTACAATCCTCTTCCGTATCTCCCTCTTCGATCGACATTTCTAACATTCCTAATGCATTTAGAATACATTACCTATCTCTCTCCACTTACCCTCTATTTTCCTTAATCAAAATCTGCTACACATGCACACATTGGTCACCTAGTTTCTAACACACTAAGTGTTCCATTCCTAGGTAAATTTTGCCATAACCTCCCCTATAATTTTACACTCTCACCACACATTATAATTTCACATTTCTATACTTATTCCACCTGTTGCAATAGACATCAATATACAAGCTCCCATACATTATACCAACACTAAACAATCACTTAAAAATTCCTGCACTTAAACACTCAATTCCCAATCTGTTTTGACAGTTTTAAAATGTCTTTTTAAGGCTTCCCAATGCTTATACTCTCTTACACATTATACTACTAACGCATTACAACTTTACAATACATGTTTTTACTTCTAAAAATCTGTTACATACTCATTTACCAAGATACACAAAGACAAGCATATTTACCTTGTTACTCCACAAGCTTCTCCTTTCTTTCTCCTTCCTCTTTCCTTCCCCTTTCTCACCGGTTTTGTAAACTTCAATCCCTCTAACACTACCAACATTTATACATACGTTTCAATACTAAAACCCACACTAAATCTTATTTAAGCTTTTAGTGTACATTCTAGGGTTTAGGAGTTTCATTACCTTGCAAGGGTTTATAAAACACTTGAAGTAGCTCAAGAATAGTCTTTCCACCCTTTCAAAGATGCCAAAACCGGCTGGGCATAAAAGGAGCAAGCAAGGCTTAGTTCACATTTTCGTTTTGCCATTTAGGCTAGAAAAAGATGGAGTTTTTGAAGAGATTTTTACCTTAGAAGAACAAGGAGAGCAAGGGCCTTCTAATGGTGGTGTTGAAGCTCCCAATGGGGTATACCCATAAAAACGAAAGTGCTTGTTTTCAAGTTTTGAAAAGATAGGAATGTAGCCTTTGATGAGGGGATTCCAATGGTGGTGTTTTTATAATTTTTGGAAGAGGCTTGCTAAGGTAACAAGAGGAGAGAAGTGCTAGTTTTTGTGTTTTGTTCTCATTCCTCCATGGAATCGCATGAGGTTGAAGAAAGGAAGAAAAGAGAGGGTGAGAGGGGCTGCTCCACGTGAGGGAAAAGAGAGAATGGGAATAGGAGAGAGAATATGTGTGAGTGGGGTAGTTTATTTTTTTTTTTTTTTTGTAAATAAGAGTGTGAGTGAGTGTGTGAGAGAGTGTGAGAGAGGGGGGAGAAATAAAGCCCATCGGCTACACCCCACACACACACACAAATTTTACTTTTTATTTTGAAAGTGGACACATAACTCTTGGTTATTTATACTTCTACCCCACAACTTCCCGTTTTTGACAGTTTTTACTAATTTCTCGTTTTCTTGATTTTATTGGTCCTAAAGCTTCACTAATATTTATTACTGATATTTTAGTTGACCAAAATTGTTACGAGTCTATTTGACCCGCTTAAAGACACGTTTTCCCGGTTACCTCGAAAAACGCGCTTTAAGGTTCGTTAGTGATTTTAATCCATTTTAAGGATCCGTTTTCTTCGGGATTTGTTCCCTAGTATTTATTTAGACTTAATTAAGCCTTTAGAATCCTTAGAACACGCTAACCGAGGTCTCATACCTCCTATGGTTATTTAACGCTTATTTAGCGTTTTTCACTTTTAAAGTGTTTCCTTATTTCTTTTGGATTTATTTTTCCTTACCAATATTACTTAGGCATTATTAGCCTTTAATTACGTATTAGGTTAATCTTAATCCCTATATTTAAGTTCGGGGTATTTCAATCTACCCCCCTTAAGAACTTTGTCCTCAAAGTTGTTCGAGGTTATGGGATTACTGTACTTACTCATTTATACTTGCCTAATACCAAAGCCATACATTCCTCCCCTTACAATTCCAACTCATTACTCAGGTTTCTCCTTCCATACCATACCAATGTACAATCCTATTACCAATCCATATTACTATCAACCATCCGGTTCCTCATTACAATTTATACATACATACAGTGCAAAGCTATCCCCAAAGCAATGCAATACACATACAATCCCGCAGGCACTCCGGTCATCTAGACACGGGACTCCTCTATGTCCCGCTGCCCTTGGAATAATACCATGCTACCTTACTATCTTCTCCGGTACCTATTCTAGTAATCCTCATTCTCCATACTAGGGAAATTCTTTCACACTACCAATTAAATTTTCTAAACATCAACTCCAAGTTCCAATTTTATTCTTACTCTATCCTAGTGTGATTCTTGTGACCACTTAAGGGGAGCTTCAGAATCATTCGACCCTGATGTGATCAGCATCAGTGTTGAACTATCTTTCCACCCCAATTTGTGTTCGGTTTCCCTTGATCTGATCAGGATCAAGTTCGACTTCCCACATCAGATTTCAATCAACAAATAATTTAATTGTTTTCATTTTCTATCTTTTACTCTTCCTAGTCATTCATACATCTCCAAGGATGGAATCAGTCCATCAATCATCCTCACTCTACTTCCCAAATGCTTTACTCCATGGTTCAGTCCTAATGCTCATTTCATCAACCTTCACTACTTCCATCCATTACTCACCACCATCTCCTATATTCTAACTACGGAATACTACACTTATAAGGTTTAGTTGTTTCAATTGTTTTCACATATTTACTTACGATCCCACTCATAAACTTCATTCATCTACTATCCTCATTCATTTCGTACTACTTCTTCAAGGTTACAATACTTGTGGAGCTCCGTCCACTACTCCTTACTTTCTTTACCAATACTCTTGCACTGGTGTTACAAGATGGGTATATTCATCTTAATGCTTAGTTACCACAATTCAATATGAATGAATACTATGTTTTAATACGTAGTACCACTCATCGAATATTTCTCATTTGTGCTATGCACATTATAGTTTTATGTGTTTATTTATAAAACTTGCATTAAGCGGTTTTCGCTCTACCCCCCTTAAAAGGGATTACGCCCACGTAATCTACCATATGTTATTATTATTAACATTGGTTTAATCAATTTGGGCAAACTGAAGCGTTTAGCTTCACTACGTACTATTACTATGCTCTGGTCAAAGGGTCTTAACCATACCAATGGTTTAGTCTTTGCACCAAGATTCTATATGAGTTTATTTAACTCATATTAATTCGGTTCTAGCCTAAGGCTTCAAGGCATTAATAGCCATTTTGCTACTAGGTATACTAGCTGGGCCCACTAGCTTCTGCTGCGCGACCCTGATAACTCGGGTTATTACCCTTCGTGATATCCTTAATGTACTATGCATCACCTTTTATCCGTCTATTATAGGCATAAGGTTTATAACAAATGCGGTATTCTTTTACCGTGTTTGATCTCAATGAGTTTAAGGTTTATAACCGGCTCTCTGGTAATCTTCTGCACATGCTATTCGTGCTTCTACGATTATTCGTTAAGCTCCTCCGACTTATTGTCGGGCGAGGTTAAGTCACTACTTAGTTGTAGTGCTTCCTCTGGTGTCACTGGCTTCTGAATTCTACCAGTTTCCCTGGTTCAGTACAAGTGTTCTTTGTTTGTATGACCTTGCATTTCTATGCGTCGGTCCTAGTGACTTCCTTAAGTCTCTTTTCGCTCCTCATTCCATTGGAATTCACACTTTGTGATTGTTAGTGTATTGTACACTCTTCGTGCTTCTTTGGCCTTAGGCCGCACGGTTTGTTGCTAAGTTTGCTGAACTGGCTAGTGCCATGTTTGTTGGTGAAAAGAAAGGTTACTACGGTTTACATTCTCCATATCCCTAGCCATCCCATTAGATCATTAGCTGCCTAAACGCAATACCAAAACACTCAGTCCTACAGAGTGCAGAGGCGTAAACGCTTGACAGTAAGTCACTTATGTGATAGGAAAGAATATTTCTGTGTGTCATCTCATACTTATACTCTGTGTTATTGCTTAGCTACTCCCTCATAGCGGTCGCTTGTTGCGCACCGTGTTCTTACTCACTGTACAACATTGTCTTTACTGTTTCTGTTACTGTGATAGTTTCTCTTTACTCATTGCCATTGTCATTGGCACCATTTCCTTATGGTGTGTACACTAGGAGGTTCCTAGTGTTCGTGTGTATGACGGTTGTCGTAGAATACTGTACGTTATCATCTTCCCATTGTGGAGATGTTCTGTTCCCAATTAGGTTTCATGTGTAGGTTAGCTTACCTCACATCCTATCATCATTTGTGATACAATTTACCAAGTGTCTTGGTTGACAATGGATGAAGTAATTTATCGGGTTACTAGCTCTCTTGAGTGTTGGTCATTCATGGTTCTCAATGTGTATTCACATTGATTGTTTTGACAATTACTGTCTTTCCAGTGCTGGGCACTAATGATGGGCTCTGGCTGTGTAGTTTTGCTTGTTTGTATACCCAGGACATCCCATGAAACTTCAAGGGTTTCTGGTCCCGTTCTCCAACTGGAGGGTATTCTATCACTGACAAGTGAAGGTTCTTGTTGAGGGGTTTGTCTCCACTCATAGGTTTAATGACAAGGTTTGCCATGTTGATGTTTACACAATGGTCCATTATATATATGGATGCACATGGAGTATGCTTACTCCTTTAAGTCGTAATGGTTTGGAAATCTCATTTCCTTATTCCTTCACTCTTTGGCAATATCTATTGCTTGGTTTTATTGTTATAGTAGATGGAAGTCTTTTCTAAGGTTTCACATCATCACCGCATTAGTGGTCTTTGGTTAACGAGGGGTACCTTCCCTTGGGTTTCTCGTAGTGTCCAAGTGTGGACTAGGCCAATGTTGGCATTATCATGATTCTTATGCCTCTGTGTACAATTGCTACAGCAGGCATGAGGGGTATTAAACTCCGTCAACTGTATGCTAGACTGGTGCTCCAGTGACAGTGACACTGAGGTGGCCATTACTACAAGCCACTCAGGATGTTGGGTTGGATTTATGGTCCAGTTGTTGATTTCTCGTCGTATGAGGCAATCCCTCTTGCGAGTCTTGTTAGTAATGGTGTAGGTTTCACAACCGTTTAAGGTTACAAAGCGCATTAGGTTTATGACTTTAGAGCCATATTGCTGCAAGCTATGCTCTTTGCAAGCTGCTTATTTGTTTCCACTCCATGTATACCGTCATAGGTTGGAGATATTATTGGGCTCCATGGAAAGTCGTGGCATCACGCTTCCGCTCGTAGGGACCCTTTAGGCAATCAGGTGTTAATAGGTGCCTCTCAGTATTTTAGGGCATTTCCTGTTAAGTGAAATTCCTTCGGTGTCCTAACCGAGTGTTCGTTTTAGCTCCCGTGCTCATGTCGTTACGGTCGTTCGACTGTTATTAACGCAGACACCCTTCAAGGATCGCTCCTGGGTGTTGGTGGCTGTGCCGTTACATCCGGCTAATGTTTATAACGTGTGTCGTCCTCTATACCGTCTTATGGTATTGTAGCTGAGTCGTCCCCTTTTGGGTTGTAACGTCTCCCGTTCTTGGGTAGACTGTTTACACTTGTTCCTAGTGCTTAGGACTAGGTTTAATATTCCCTTCAATGATGGGTTTTACTTTATGGTAATCTGGTGATTGCTCTCGGGAGTCTTGTCCCGTTTGTCGAGCATTGTGGTGTTCAGTTTGTAGTTGCCTTACTGTGTCAGGCTGGGTATACTTTCCAGCCGTCATATATTTGCTTGATGTCTCTGGGACATATCCAATGTCTATACTTGCTAGTCTATGCTCTTTGCACTTTCCAGTTCTTATTCCTCATCTTCAGATGGATTCTCTGAGTTCCTTTATACTTGATCGTCTGAGGTGTCCAGCTGTTCTGATTTGAACTCACTCATGGTCCGTAGAACGGAGCTGACTACTTCCCGAGTGTCGTACACTACATGTATACATACGTGGGGTACCATGCTGATACGTTACCACTTACCCGACTACGTGTCGGGCCCGCAAGCTCCTTCGGAGTGCGGTTGTCCCACATCCCGTAATTGGGTACACTTGTAGTGTTCGTCACACGCCTAGGTGAAGTATTCTATTGTCAACTCCTCTTGTATCATTCTATGATACTCACCGTAACGCTGTTGGTCTGGTTTTAAAATCCAAGGTTTTTTTTTAAAAGAAGGTGGTTTTGAAAGGAAAATTTTGGGTTTTGAAACAATGGTTCGGTGTTAAGGGAATCCCTCATGGCATAGCCATGTTTGAGGTCTTGACCAAGTCTAGCCTCTCGCTGACTGGTATGTTCTAAATACAGTGGTCGGGCCGTTAGGCCTTTCCAAGGTTCCATACGTCTGGTTGTTAGGATGTGTGATCCTGCGATTGTTTCGTTACAGTCACCGTACATTACTATGTACTCGTGACGTATTAGTGTTCCTTTACATATTTCCGTCTTTACTGCACTTGCCGTGGCAAGTGCGTGGTACTGGTGGTTTTTGGGTAATCTTATACCAACCTTGGTAGGGTTTCCGTTTGTGTTTGTTAGTCTTGTTGGCGCTTCCCTCGATCTTATTGACCTATAACTGATATACTCGCTCCTTTAGGTAGCTTCTTGATTGTCTAGACATGGTTGTCGTAGATCTGGGTACTCCTCCACTTCTTGGAGGTTCCCGTTTTATTTGGTTTGGTGTCGCTCCTTGTGGCTCGTTCCCACACATTTGTGGTGGTTGCTGAGCCTTCCTTGTTTAGGCACTACTCTTGTAGTCCTACCGGATTATATCTCATGGTTGTTCTTGTAGTTGTCTGAGCTATATCGGTCAGGTGTTGCAACCTTAATGGCGTTGTAGCTTTGGAGTTAACCACTTCTGACTATGTTCTCAGCCAGCTAGCATGCCGTTGGTGGTGCTGCTTGGCTATTACTGTTGTCCCGCAAACTTGTGTCTCGGGTCCCATTACTGCTCCTTTCCCATTCGGTTGTACGTTTAGCGCTCCTTTTCCTGCTGCTGATTGTTTAGCTAGGTTCTGCGACTGCTAAGCATGTCGCCCCATGTTGTTGCATGTTGTAGTCTCCTTATGGTTGGAGTTCTCATTCTACCGCCATTAAGTGCGGGTATTGTTGTTCAACCGGGTTCCATTTCCGGATCTTCCAGTTCTTGGGATCTACCATATGTCGGTTCTTGTTACTGTGTAATTGCTTCACAACTGCCAGATCGGGTTTCCCGAGTATGAGAGGACTTTCCTTCTCTCTGGCGTCCTTTCCCAAGTTATACAATGGGGCTTTGCGGCGGGCGGGACTGGCATTGTAGGTATCCGGTACTCACCGGTAGTTCCTAACTAGCATATCTCTAATGCTAACACTCAGCCCTTAGCCCTAAGCTTCTAATTCCTAACTCGGTATTCCTAAGCTCGGTATTTCCAGTCATCAGAGCGATACTTCGCTCTGATACCACTTTATGTAACACCCCTACTATTAATACAGTCATTAGCGTCCAATCTCCTTACTAATCAGATACTCGCAGCGGATATATATACTTACATACAATGGGTGATACAATGCCGTTAGTCACCCACGTGACTAACAAGGCTACTGAATCTACATACAGCATCGGTCTGATGGACCGGAATCCCGAGTACTACGAATCTACAATACATCCTTCGTTTACCACATACGGCTACAATCTCCATTCAATACAATACTCCAAGTACAATACAATATAATCTACATACCGAGTTTACTAGGTTCCTTATGCAAGCATAATACCTCTTCAAGTTCATACGTACTCACTAAGAGACTACTTGCTACCCATTCCTCGCTACTACATTAGTTTCTAAAAACAAGGGGTGTGCTAGTTAATACGCCTCTACATTATGCTACTACTATCCAATGTAGTCGCCGGTCTCGTGCCTTGACCACATTCGCTTCGGGTACCTGCACACTAAAAAATGTCCCCCGAAGGGGTCAGCTTTCGCCGAGCATGACAACCGCATACCCCGCGTACTAGTGAGGGTACGCCGACCACTTGGTCGAATACATGCGGTTCATTTTCATACAGCATACATGCATACATGCTCTTATACACAATACATGAATACTTACGCAAGCATACACATACACTTCATTACATACATGGAGTACAATATAACCATCAAATACATACTTACCTTCTTCCGGATACATATACCCAATACATACACAATTTACAATACGGGTTAGCTTCATTGGTCCACCCGGGTTAATCGGGTGGAGATTACTCTTTTACTCATTACTTCATACATACGCATACATACTCATTCTCATACTCATACATACTTACTTACTTTTACTCTTACTCATGTTAAGTCGTCGGGACCTCCGGCCCGGGGACTACTCCGTCCCACCACCGGGATTTACTTGGTTCACTAATCCAGGATGCTACCCACTTAAGGGATTTGGGCCGTGGACCAGCTTACGAACCAGGAATCGGATCCAACCTCTTGTGTCACCTCATCCTCACGCGTGGCCGAAGCTATATCGGACTTGTACTCATTCCAATTTACTCACTTAAGTTAGGAGTTAGCTAGTTAGGAATTAGCACAAGTCAACATTCAAGCCACATTTACAAATACAAGGCCCAATATACATTCATACGAAATATAATACAATACAGAAGTACAATACAAGATTCATTTACACCATATCATCCTCCATACATTTCATGAATTATACAAACTATTGTTCAAGAGAAATATACCAAGAACAATATAAACAAGCACAGGTAAGTGCAATATAATCCGGTTCGTGCATTTATCTTATTAGGTGGTCAAATAAGCACACAAATCGGGGTAACCAGATTAGGATACAGGGCATGAAGAAATCATACCTTTCACCGTTGTACTTGTATCCCAACCTTCCTCCGGTATTCACAATTCAAATCCTATGATATACATACATTCAAATGATTAATCTAACTATTATTACTTAATTCGTACTTACTATGTCCTCACACTTCTTATACTTACACATTACTTATTTACTTTTCTTTACCTTAAGTCTTACTTTCTTACTTAACTTAGGTTTACTTTCTTACATGTACATGTATATGTGGATATACATACATACGCATATATACATACATATATATATATATATATATCATCATTATTTAAATTTTTTTTTTTTTGTCAGGACCGGACTTGCGACCGACCTTGCAAGTCCGGTCCATTCCAGTAGCTACCAGTACCGAAAATTTCTGGCCCGACCGAACTTGCAAGTCCGGTCGCAAGTTCGGTCGATTCCAGTAGCTATCCTCGGGAAATTTTTCTGGACCGACCGAACTTGCATGTCCGGTCGCAAGTCCGGTCGATTCCAGTAGCTTACACGATGGGAATTTTTCTGGCCGACCGAACTTGCATGTCCGGTCGCAAGTCCGGTCGATTCCAGTAGGTTACAGACGGGGAAAATTTCTGGTCCGACCGAACTTGCAAGTCCGGTCGCAAGTCCGGTCGATTCCAGTAGCTCACCCGTCTTTGTAAATCTGGGCTCGACCGAACTTGCAAGTCCGGTCGCAAGTTCGGTCCGGCCCAGTATTTGCATTTTAATTTCTGTTTTCAGTCCTCTCTTTTACCCACTACTTCCCCATTGTTCCTACACTTATTCCCACATGTTATAACATTAATTACACCTCCTAATACACCTTAGTTCATCCACCAACTTACTACTCAACCTTACATTCACTTACACATTTTTCCTCATTTCATTTCCACACTTATACTAGTTTCTTCACACCAATGCTACAGATTTTACAATTCAACTCTCCCATCCAATATTTTCTCAACCAACGTCATTCCTAGCATTCTAACTACATTTCCAAGTAGTTACACATCTATTCCCAAATCCAACTCCTCATTTCACCAATCTTGTACACTCATTCTCCTAGTTCCCACTATGCACTTAATACTCTTGGCTACAGATTTTGTCATTTACAATCCTCTTCCGTATCTCCCTCTTCGATCGACATTTCTAACATTCCTAATGCATTTAGAATACATTACCTATCTCTCTCCACTTACCCTCTATTTTCCTTAATCAAAATCTGCTACACATGCACACATTGGTCACCTAGTTTCTAACACACTAAGTGTTCCATTCCTAGGTAAATTTTGCCATAACCTCCCCTATAATTTTACACTCTCACCACACATTATAATTTCACATTTCTATACTTATTCCACCTGTTGCAATAGACATCAATATACAAGCTCCCATACATTATACCAACACTAAACAATCACTTAAAAATTCCTGCACTTAAACACTCAATTCCCATTCTGTTTTGACAGTTTTAAAATGTCTTTTTAAGGCTTCCCAATGCTTATACTCTCTTACACATTATACTACTAACGCATTACAACTTTACAATACATGTTTTACTTCTAAAAATCTGTTACATACTCATTTACCAAGATATACAAGGACAAGCATATTTACCTTGTTACTCCACAAGCTTCTCCTTTCTTTCTCCTTCCTTTCCTTCCCTTTCTCACCGGTTTTGTAAACTGCAATCCCTCTAACACTACCAACATTTATACATACGTTTCAATACTAAAACCCACACTAAATCTTATTTAAGCTTTTAGTGTACATTCTAGGGTTTAGGAGTTTCATTACCTTGCAAGGGTTTATAAAACACTTGAAGTAGCTCAAGAATAGTCTTTCCACCCTTTCAAAGATGCCAAAACCGGCTGGGCATAAAAGGAGCAAGCAAGGCTTAGTTCACATTTTCGTTTTGCCATTTAGGCTAGAAAAAGATGGAGTTTTTGAAGAGATTTTTACCTTAGAAGAACAAGGAGAGCAAGGGCCTTCTAATGGTGGTGTTGAAGCTCCCAATGGGGTATACCCATAAAAACGAAAGTGCTTGTTTTCAAGTTTTGAAAAGATAGGAATGTAGCCTTTGATGAGGGGATTCCAATGGTGGTGTTTTTATAATTTTTGGAAGAGGCTTGCTAAGGTAACAAGAGGAGAGAAGTGCTAGTTTTTGTGTTTTGTTCTCATTCCTCCATGAATCGCATGAGGTTGAAGAAAGGAAGAAAAGAGAGGGTGAGAGGGGCTGCTCCACGTGAGGGAAAAGAGAGAATGGGAATAGGAGAGAGAATATGTGTGAGTGGGGTAGTTTATTATTTTTTTTTGTTTGTTTGTAAATAAGAGAGTGTGAGTGAGTGTGTGAGAGAGTGTGAGAGAGGGGGAGAAATAAAGCCCATCGGCTACACCCCACACACACACAAATTTTACTTTTTATTTTGAAAGTGGACACATAACTTCTTGGTTATTTATACTTCTACCCCACAACTTCCCGTTTTTGACAGTTTTACTAATTTCTCGTTTTCTTGATTTTATTGGTCCTAAAGCTTCACTAATTTATTACTGATATTTAGTTGACCAAAATTGTTACGAGTCTATTTGACCCGCTTAAAGACACGTTTTCCCGGTTACCTCGAAAAACGCGCTTTAAGGTTCGTTAGTGATTTTAATCCATTTTAAGGATCCGTTTTCTTCGGGATTTGTTCCCTAGTATTATTTAGACTTAATTAAGCCTTTAGAATCCTTAGAACACGCTAACCGAGGTCTCATACCTCCTATGGTTATTTAACGCTTATTTAGCGTTTTTCACTTTTAAAGTGTTTCCTTATTTCTTTTGGATTTATTTTTCCTTACCAATATTACTTAGGCATTATTAGCCTTTAATTACGTATTAGGTTAATCTTAATCCCTATATTTAAGTTCGGGGTATTTCAGTGCGTCTACAGTCGGGTCTATGGATGACCAAATAAGGCTAGGTAAGGACACTGCCAGGATAATGCTTGGGGCTAAAGCCCAAGTATTAAGGGAATGTGGTTAGAGGACATCCTCCTCTTTTCCCCGGCTTATTCACATCACCAAAAAGGTGTGAGTCCCTGATAGAGGACCCTCAAATGGGTCCCGGGGTAAAATCAGCTCATGTGGACCCTCGCTCTTGTATGTTGCAAAGGTGCAGAAATTAAAGTGCGCACAAAAGTAAACAAACAATGTAATAAAAGCCGTAAATAAACTATTTTTGAGTTAAGCCCTCTTTCTTAAAATTAAACAAATTAATATTAAGAATTTATCCCCGGCAGAGTCGCCATTCTGTGAGCCTCGATTTTTAAACCCTATCCTATGTTGATTCGAGTTGATTAGGATCTGATCGGGTTTTAGGTCCACTTATAATCTAAGTTTAATAACGATGTCATATAACACTAGTTATTAAAACCTAAGTTAGCTCACTGGAACCTATTATGAGTCACCACCTAATTTTAACCTAGGGTAAATTAGGAAAGGTAGAGATCGGGTTGGGGCTTGATATTCGACTTAATTAGGGTTCAATTACTTTCATTACCCTTGAAGTTGTTTTTCCTCTACTTAGTTTAATTACGGCTTATTACGAGACGTTTTTACCTAAGTGCTCGCTTCTGTTTTTTTTATTTTTTAACATTTTTTGACAGAAAATTAAAGTGAAAATTAAAGCTATCTAAACTAGGGTTTCGGAGGTAGAATTAGGTCAAATTCCAGTTATGTCCGTAGCCACTGACCTAATGTCTGAGACCACAGACTCCAGCTAAATTACATGAAAATAAAAGTCGAATTAAACAGAAAACAAAATTTTGAAAAGTCCGGGGCCACGGACAAGCTTTCTGTGGGCCCGGACATGTACCGTTAAATGCTAAAAAATTTGAAAATTAAAATCCCGTCGCCGTCCGTGGGTGTCCGTGGCCACAGACAACCTGTCTGTGGTCCCGAACCACAGGTCCGAGGGTACGGACCACCCACGGACGGTGGGTTTTTGGTGGTTCCCGAAGGTGTTTTCAGCTTAAAACTTATGCACGCATAGCCTGAAAGATTTCCAAGATGTTAGTAATCAAATATTCACAGTTTGAAGTCGAATTATGCACGACACTTGACAAACAAGTAACAAGGCAGAAGCGAAAATGATTGTTAATACAGAACCAAACAAAGGTCGGTTTGAACCTAAATTTTGAGGCAAGACAAATAAAGACGTGGAGATTTAGAAAAGTAAAATTCCCACCTGTTTTACCTTCGAATTCACAACAATTCTTCACGTCGGGATTCGTCGAGAGCTCCGTTGATGGCAGATTCGAACGGACTTCGAACCAGGCTTCTGGTCACTGGTTGTTCTTGATGTTCTTCACATTTTGGTGGTGTTTTATGGGATTTTTGATAATGGTTGATGCTTTAGGAGTTGGAAAACATATTTTTGTGGTGATTTTGGGGGATTTTGGTATGATTTTGGTAGCCGGGTGTTGAAAAACATGAGAGAGAAAGAGAGAGAGGTTGTGGTTTCTGATTCCTTAGGGTTCTAGAGCTTGTGTGATTCTGTTTTTATCAATAGATTTTCTCTTTTATGTAGACTTTCATAAAGATAAAGAAAATCTAGTAAAAACGAGATTTTTCGGTATTTTAATCAAGTGACTTCTCAAAGTAATTTTGCTGTGAAATTTATCCACGTGTCAAGGATGACAATTACAATTTTTATGAGGTGGAATCGAATTTTTTAAATATTGGAATATTTTTAAATTCAATTTCTTGTTAGATTTAATCAGAAATTGCTTGGAAAATTATCAGAAATTTGATAAATCAAAATTCCAACGCCATTATGCTCAAAATGTCATCCTCTATCATGGATTAAAATTTCAAAGTATTTTGAATTGATTTGAGCCATTTCTGGAGGAGAGAGAAAACTCGTATGGGGCTTATGAGCGTTGAAAATTACAGAAATGCCCCTGAAGATGACCAAACTGCCCCTGGCACCTCGGAATGTGCCGATCGAACTGGGAATTCTTGCTATTTAACCAAGCTCTCCTTTAGTACCTGTGCCTCTGGATACTCTCTTCCGGGGGGTTAAAATTTTGGGTATAACACCGGTTTTGATGTGTTTCCAAATACATTTACAATGTCCTTAACCCTTACATACACTTCCTCATACGTCAAAGGTAAACGGGCCACATGAGTCTCAACCTCACCATTGAAAATTTTTCTCTTTGTTATTTGATAAGGGTGATCTTCAAGCAGAAGACGTCGATGACACATGTAAACATTCTTCCCACAATGCTTTAAATGGTCCGAGCAAGTGTCTTCCTCACATACGGGACATGCAAATATTCCTTTCAGCGTGTATCCGGACAAGTTCCCATATGCATGGAAGTCATTGATAGTACATAACAATAACGCCTTGAGCGTGAAATTTTCTCTTGCGTAAGCATCATATACCACGGTCCCCTCATTCCACAATACCTTCAAATCATCAATTAGTGGGGCAAGATACACATCAATGTTATTACTTGCCTGCTTAGGATCGGATATCAAGAGCGATAACATTATGTACTTTCGTTCCATACATAACCATGAGGGAAAATTGTAGATCACTAGTAAAACAGGTTATGTACTATGTTGGCTACTCAACGTGTCGTACGTGTTCATCCCATCAGTACATAGCCTAAGCCTTAGATTCCTATCTTCATGTCTAAAATGTCATTTGTATTGTCTGTTCATGTTTCTTCACTATGGTCCATCTGTTGGATGTCTTAGTTTCTCATCACTTTTCTACCCTCTATGTGCCACCGTAAGTTCTTTGCATCTATCAGATTGACAAACAACCATTTAAACCTAGGTATGATCAGTAAGTACCACAATAGTTTAAGTGGAGGACTTTTTATGAATAAAGGAGGACTCACCATCCTTAAGCTTGTATCGGGACAATGAACATTTCAGACAATTGTCTAGGTGTTCGTAATCACCCCTATACAACACAATTGTTGGGATATGCATGAATCTTCTTATACTAAATCCCCATTGGACACATCCATTACTTCGCCTCATAAGTGGTGGTAGGGAGACCATTCCCATCTGGATGCATATCATGAAGCAGCTCAAGAAGTGCCATGAAACTCTTGTCAATCCATCCACATCTCCCCTTCAAGTTGAACAAATTCAAAACAGTCATCAATTTTGTGTACTTAATGCACGTAGGGTACAAGCTATCTTGGATGCATCCAATAGCCTTTGATACTCTTTCGGCCTGTCGATAAAATTTTCCTATAAATTATCAAGCATCTCATCCATTCGCTCATCATGGTAAGTCTTCTCACTATCAACACTAACTCCTGAATTACTTGGGAATCGATCCGACTCGTTAACAGTATCAAAGGTCTGGTTTGTTCTTGAGTGACACCGATCATGATTGTACGAAGTTGAAGCATTATCTTGAACGGGTTCTCCATGAAAAGTCCATCTTCTGTAATGTGGCATGAAACCACGGGTCTTCAGATGGAATTGTATGACGCCGATGTTTGAATATTTCTTACCACACCTCAATCAACACAAGGACATGGAATTTTCACCGCCTTTGTCTTGTCATGTGCTGCACTGCCGCTTTACAAAACTTTTTTAGCATCTTGTCAAAGTGATCCACTTGTTCACCATACATCCAGTCACGCTCCATACTATATGTGAGACACAAAACGGGTATTTGAAGTACCTTACCTTAAACTAAACCGTTTAATGGAGGGTGAGTCACATTTGCTTCTATGTGTTTACATCCTAATAAAAATGTGACTGGATGTGTATCAAATAAGCTAGCCTAACTCTAATGTCCCAACCCAAATTATATACTAGCATTAATATTTCAACAAATCATTGCATTTATTGAACAAAAAACCATAGTTTAATAATTTACTTATTTATAGGATTTGTAAACAGATAAGGAGACTGGAATGGTGATGGAAGAAGGCGAGAAACAATAGAGGTGGTTCGTGGACTGATATATAATGAAAACTTATAATGAAAATTTTTAGTTATCAGTATATGTATACACAAACAACAAGCAATATTAATTACTAAGACATTTTAAAAAAAAATCGGCATGACCTTTGCATAATTTTACCCATCCCATGCTTATTATTAAGCATTCGACAATGTCATTCAACCACACAAATTTTCAACAATTGACACAAATAAAACTATAACCAAATTCATTCATCAAACCAAATTTCAATAATTTGCGGTAATCAAATACAAATTCAATCATAAAAGAGAAGAAGATAAGTTATATTATATTATCAGTTCCTAAATGAATTGTTTTCTGCTCCGTCTTCAATCTACCATACAATGGTTAAGCAGTTCCTTAAGTACTGCTCTACAAAGGCACAAACACAAGTAGAGAATGAAGAGAAACCATCAGCAGCCTGTGTATGTTCCTTGTACGTAGTTAGGAAAACAAAATTATAGTGAGCGAAAAGAACGAAGACATAATTAAGTTGAAGTATAATACGGGCTCCCGAATGAATTGTTTTCAGCCCCGTATGTCTTCAATCTGGTGCAGCAATTTGGTTATTATTGTCTATAAAGGCATAAATACACAAAATGAGCAAAAAAAACCCTAATATTTCACTTATACATTTTATCGAGCACCTTGTGTGCACTAGTAAAAATATTAAATCAATACACACATTTTACAACACACAACTAGGTTAAATATGCACAATCATATTAAATCCTAAATCTAATCATTATTATAAATAATTGACCTATTTTAAAATGAAATTCGAAATCACCTCTTTCTAGCTTAAAAAACTGTTTGGTAACTATGGGCTGCAGACGATGATGGGCAACGGCGGGTAACGGTTGGCGGCGTTAAGGGATTCTGTGAGAAGGGCGGCCGACGTTGGTGTGGTGGTGGTTCAAATCGCATGCGGTTTCGATAAAAAAATAGAAAGAAAAGATGGGTTAGGGATTAAAAATGTAATGGCGTCGGATTGCAAAGGGAGTCATATTAAACTGCCTATTTCAGTGGTTTCTAGTAGGGAACGGTCGAAATAGGGTGTCAGAAATAAGTTTAAAAAAAAAGACCACCTATTTCGGCGGTTCCTTTCTAAAAATAGTGAAAATAGGTCCTCCATTTTTTAATAAAAAAATAAAAACTATTTTGGCGGTTCCTCCCTAGCAACCGCCGAAATAGAACCTTTAATTTTAATAACTAGAATTTTGACAACATATCTCAGCGGTTTCTTCTATAAGCGTCGAGATAGGGGCGCCGAAATAGGCCTTTTTGTACTAGTGTTCGTCCTTCTATTTTCCTCTATTCTTCTTCTCTGTCTCATGCTTATAGCGAACGCATTTGATGAATTCTCGATTGAAGATGTAACAGATCGGAGTGCCACTATGGACCTTACTAAAGCGGAAGGCGATTTGATGGACATTGGTGCACTCGCATAGACTGAACCACCTCCCTTGTATGAGAAGTGTCTAATCTACAAGTCTTTCACCACTATGCTGCCAGACATTGAAGCTTTGGAAGCTTCACTCGCCACGGTTTGGAAGGTGGAAGGCGATTTCATAGCCAAACCGACAAGTAAATGTCTATTTCTGTTTGAATTTGAGAAGATTGAATTTTTACATGCTGTTTGGTCGAAAGGGCCATAGTGCTACAACGGTTCTCTACTGATCTTTCAAAGACTTGATAAGAATAAAGGGTCAAGGAAACAATGAAATCAGTTTCACAATGTGGGCTAGGATCCATAAGGTTTCATTTGTTTATTAACACAAAGAGTTTGCAAGGAGATTAGGAAATCAGTTGGATTGTTTTCTTGATGTTGAGGAAGACAAATATCAAATTAGCGGTGAATTCATGAGGGTTAAAGCCCTTTTTAATGTTAAGAAGCTAGTCATTAGATGCATTTCTATAAACATTGCAAATCAGGCATAGGTTCTTCGAATTACATACAAATGAATGTCGTCAATTTGCTTCTAGTGTGGTCTCTTTACTTTGGTGACAAAATATTGCTATGTTTCAGGAACTCCAACAAGTGGAACCTTCCTGTATGGCTCTTGGTTGAGAGCCCAATCAATTCGACCAAGCCAAAACACTCTTTTAGCCTAAAATGAAAGTGCTTAAGAAACTACATGTGGTCTGGCTAGATCGACAAGTGGCACAAGCCCTAATCAATCTCCGAGATAGGAAGAGGAAGTGGTGGGTGATAAGCATCAATATGATTCAAATGTTAAAGGATCTTTATCGCCCGGCTCTTCAAAAAAAATTGGCTGCTCACATAGTCACACGGGGGAAAGGGGAGGGGAGGGGGAGGACAGCGTTGTACAAGTTTTTTTAGGCAAGAGTTCTTGGGATAAACAAACTCCTGAAGGTCTTCATGAAGCTTTTAGACAATTGCTCCTTATAGGGCCGGAGCTTATAAAAGAGGAAGCCACTTCATTGACCAGCCCTATGATAAGTCTGAAATATAGAGCCTTTTAAGGGTTTAATTTGCTGATTATTCATATTGGTTTGGCTAATATTTCTCACTTATCATGTGTTTTTCCAATGATTTATGTTTAGATAATAATTGATGTATTTTATGTATCAAATTCAGGTAAAAGTCATAGAATTGCATTCTTCACTTCACAAGCTTCGCAACGCAACAAACGGGGAGCAAAACGGAGTCCAAACGAAGAATATATGCCTGAAACAAGTTTCACTCGTCAGGATACTGACATGTCCGAACTTATGTCCGAACTTTGATGTTCGGACAGAGGTCGAAACTTCCTGAAAATTTGTCCTAACATGCGTCCGAACTTTCAAGTTCGGACGCCGCGTACAGAATTCGAAAATATGCAGTTTTAAGAGTTAAAAATGTCTATTTTTGTTATAAAAAGTTACCGAGGGTTGGGAGAACAGGGGTATTCACACCAGATGCCTCAGAGAGGCTCTCACATCACGCCTCCCCTCGCTCCATCACCATCATCATCGATCATCACCATCACCACCATCATCTTCAACCTCTAGCCCGGCGAACTCCAGATCTGGACAGCGGAGCGAATTTAGAAGTTATCTATTCCAGATGATTTCTCAATCTCTTCTCTTTGTCTGTTTTGTGAATATGTTTGGCTAGTAGGGATAACTCTGGGGAAGGGTTGTTCGCAATGGATACAAGATAGTTAGAATTTCTGTAATTTGGTTATGAGACTGTAACGGATTGTTTCCAGGTTAATGATTATCATTCATCTTCTCTATCAATTTCGCGAGTTTATAGAGTTGTTCTGCGAAACCTATTAGGATCAGACAAGGTGATTAATAGGGAGTTCGAATTAACCTGGAGATTTGGGGAAAGATTAGTCGGATAGATAATCTCTTCTACAAACGCTAACAGTTCTTCGCACTTATTCCACCTATATGTGTTTTGCCAACTGCTAGATTAGAGTTGACATGTTCTGATAGGTGAGCTCTTCAATGAACTAGGATTTAGCATTGAAGAGATAGAAAGGATTGGCCTTTCCGTTTCTCATAATTGAATTGTAGATTTTACTAGATTTAACCAGTAAAGAACGACCCGGACCCGGAGTTCCACTCACTTTATCAAACTCATCACTCATTTTCATTAATTGTTTATTTAAGTTTTGATTTGCATTTATTCAATTCAATCACAAAAACAATTCACAACCCCCCTGAATTTAGTGACCGGGATTTTTGCAACCCGACAGACTTATTGATTTATTATTTTCTAGATTAATTTGTTTAGTTTTTAGTAGATCAATTTTCCTGTTTGCACCCTACATCTCACCCACATCACGAAGATTAGCTTTTAACTCTGCTCCTGATCCCTCTCATTCTGCTTTGCCCTAGCTTTCTTTCTTCTAAGCGTACCTGGATTTGAGATGGTCTGTAATAATCTTTTAGACTTTTTCTCTTGATATTTCTTGTTGTTGTTTTGTTGTGCTGGTTAGAGTCTTCTGGTCGTTTAGTTTCTTTTCTTAAGTCTATGATCATTCTTGCCATAGTACCAGTCACGAAACATCCCATGTTGGATTTAGTTACAATTGGTGGTAGCTATTTGATCATCCCTAACCTATTTTGCTGGCTTGTGCCTATTGGTTGGCTTGCTCTAGTCGGTCGTTTTGTATCTGATGTGCCCAGTTGAATGATGAATGCAATTGGTTGATCTTAAAAAAAATATGTTAATGTGTGTATCATAATTTTTTCCAAAAATAGGACATATATATTCAGTTAAAAGAGGTAGATTACAAACCTAGCTTCCAATATAACCATTCTTAGATAGCAGAAATAACATCAAGATCATAAAGACTAAAATATGACATACCAACCATAATCAAAACATCCGTAAAACCAACTAGAATTATGCAGACATGGTCTTAGGCATCACTGAAGGATGTGGCACCAAATCTGAGATTAAAGAACTTCAAGCAAGCCCAGAAAGTGTAGTCAACTAAGGTCAATCCTGTCCCAGGGGATGAATGTATATCCAACCAACTAGTGAAGCACCCTTTTGATAGGAGTAGAAAGAGGAGAATCTTCCTAGACCAAGCAGTGGAAGACCTACACTGATGCTTCAAAGATGAGGACCAAGCACAATTCCAACCGAAACGGGGTTGGGGCGTCGGTGTAGAACATAGAAACTTATTCTTTACAGACAGAATGAGGTACAGAGGGTGAGCTAGATCTCAGATATGGCGACCCAAAAACGACATGCAATCTTAAATCTACACCAGATCTGGTTGAAACAAGTAAAGGAAACGAGATCTGAGAAATGGTTGTCACCAGAGACTGGAAAATTGTGGTACAGTGAGTGGAAGACAATAGCTTGCCTTATAACCTCTTTTCTACAAGTGGTCAGATAATACTTGATGCCAACTAAACTTGTAAAAACTACAGAATACCAATATGTAAATGTAGTAAATAATAAATGTGATAATAATTGTAATATTTAAAGATAAACCGAAAAAACACCTCTTTAAGCTCTTGGCTTCATGTACACTGCTAAATTATTTTAAGGTTCTGTTCAATACAGGCAAATCGTAGGTTTTTGACAAATCGTCAAGATTAAGGCCCGTCTCTTTTGTGGCTCATCGTGGTTAAAGGTCCATTTTCCACCTTTAACATAACGCAGGTTGCCTGCGTTTATGTTTTAAAGGCCGGGTTGCACTAATCCGTACTTTATCATATTACATTTTAGCCCTTGTGTGGATGTTTTACACCTGGCTCTCCTTTGTCTGCTTGATCTTACTAAGATATAGTTTTTGTTGATATATTCAACTTTTAAGGGCACGATGGTCATTGTAGTAGTAAAGTAACATCACCAGTAAAACATAGTAAAAGAACCAGTGGCGGACCTAGACTTCATAACCTGTGGGGGCACTTTTTATTGAATAGCAATCTATCAAACAAATTATTAAAATTTATTTATAAAACAATATTTACGATTTGAATTATAATTTCCTTATTTGAGTCTTAATCACTTGAAATGATACATAATAATATTATTGTTAATGGAATTATAATATATTTGACTCTACATAAGTGCTTAGATTATCACCGACCACTTCATCTCTCATTCTAACATATTTCATGAATGGGGACGCTTTTTCAACTGTAGACGTAGTAAATGATAGTATCAACCCAAGTTTTGAACATGCACTATTTCGAATGTCAAAACATCATATTTCGGTTACTCTATTTAATTATTTAACATGTATAATTTATTTTTGGGAAATTTCATGATATACCCCTGAGGTTTGAGCGAATTTTACAAGATACCCCCGAGGTTTCATTTTCATTACGAGATACCCCTGAGGTTTCATTTTTTTTACGATATACCCCCGAGGTTTCATTTTTTTACGATATACCCCTGAGGTTTCATTTTCATTACGATAAGTTCAGATTCTAATATATTATATTTTTCATATCCTCATTTTACCCTCGCACCATATGCCCCGCAACATGGATTTATGGTCAATTTTTTAAAAAATTTAAAATATGAACAAAATGCACAGAAAAATTAAAGATCAATTAAAATTTTAATTCAATTTTAAAAAACATAAATAAAAGTATAAAAAATTAAAAAAATTAGAATCATAAAAAGTTTAAAATAAATAGAAATGACCAAACAACAAAAAAATAATCTGATTACAAACTTATATTGTTACATAATTTAAAAACTATTATATCAATTATATTTAAAGAACAAAAAAATTATTTTTATACTTTATTTTTCTAATTTAAAATAATGATTTTTTTCTATGTACTATATGAAATTGTTGCTTTTAATATTCTTCATATTGATGTTATACTTTTTACAATTTTAATACATATCTAGGTAACTCCTTAACAAGTTATGTTTATTTTTCAAAATAATTTACTTTTTATTTTTTAGTCATTTCTATTTATTAATTTTTTTGTTTTATATTTATTTAATTATATTCATTTTTTAATATTAATTTCAAATTTTATATGAACTTTAATTTATATGAGCATTTTATTTAAGTTTCAAATTCAAACAAAACTTTGACCATATATCCGTGAGATTATTGTGGGGCATATGATTTTAAGCCACCCCTATAATAGTTTTTAAATTATGTAACAATATAAGTTTTTTAAATAGATTATTTTTTTGTTGGTTAGTCATTTCTATTTATTTTAAACTTTTCATGATTCTGATTTTTTTAATTTGTTTTTATACTTTTATTTATGTTTTTTAAATTGAAATAAAATTTTAATTGATCTTTAATTTTTATGTGCATTTTGTTCATATTTTAAATTTTTAAAAAATTTGACCATAAACCCATGTTACGGGGCATATGGTACGAGGGTAAAATGAGGATATGACAAATATAATATATCCGAATCTGAACTGAGGGGCATCTCGTAATAAAATTGAAACCTCAGTGGTATATCATAATGAAAATGAAACCTCGGGGGTATATCGTAAAAAAAAATGAAACCTCGGAGGTATCTCGTAATGAAAATGAAACTTCAGGGGTATCTCGTAAAATTCGCTCAAACCTCAGGGGTATATCGTGAAATTTCCCTTTTTTTTTCTATATATAGACACATATACACTTGTATTTTTCAAAAAACCTGTAGGGGTACGTGCCCCACAGATGACAACGTTGGTCCACCACTAAAAAGAACGGTACTTTTTCTTGCGACTTTAATCTAGAGACTAATCACCTCAATTTTTACACGTTGCTATCAAACGGTGCCTAAGACGTAGTTAGGCAACCGGGACCGCATATATGGTTTAGCGTGAAGACTTTTATCTTCTTTGAAATAAGGACTTACAGTTCTTTTATACCAACAAGGACTTAGAGTTAACATTCTAATGATACCTAATTCCAGCCGTTAACGACAACCTTTTATATAGTAATTATCTACTTGGAAGAAACTGAAGATATGCCTCCTTCAGCCCCATAAGCGTACGTGTCGACTACACATTTCCTCGTATAATAAATACACTAGAGAAAATTTTGGACTCAAATGGATAGACTTGCGAGTTCTTACAAATACATGAACCGTTTTCCTTTTGTTTTTGAAAAGTAGAAATAGTTAAAACGAGTGCAAAAAGAAACAAAACTACTACGAAATATCGAAGAAGCTATCATCTTGGATCATACCTCTAGATTACTCCAATTAGCTCTGAAAAGTATCACTTAGGTACATGTAGAATGGACTATATGTAACATCGTGGAGGCATCATTCAAATGTATTTTAAATGTGTTTATAAAAAAGTGTGTTTTTATATATGAAATGTATACTTGTACACAATTATCAGTACATATGAAATTAGTTATACGTAATCATTGTATTGGATTGATTTTACTTATTTACACTACAACATATGAGTTCAATTGGGGCAATAAAAGTTGCACCAATAGATCAAAATTTTGCTCTAATAGAGTTTTTGGAGCAAAATTAATCTTGCCCCAAGGTTGCACCAGTTGATTCGCTACAATAATCAATTTGGTGCAACTTTTCATTTTGCCCTAATTTACATGACCTATTAGTGCAATATAATGTGCACCAATTGATCAAATACAAATAGAGCAAATATAAGTTGCACTAAATGACTTAACTCAATTAGTGCAAGATATGACAATGGCCCCATTTGATCAATAGCAAAAAGAGCAAAATTTTGTAGGTGCTCTATTTGGTGGTGTAGTACGTTGTTAGATAAACAACACAAATAGGGCATTGAAATACCCCAAACCTAAGTATGCTAAGTAAACATCAAATTATGATGTAGTAAGGCTAGAATATGCCTTAGAAAGATTGGTAGACAGTTTAAACCAAGAAAAACATAAAAAGTGTCTTAAGGGCAATTTGGGCAAAAACGTGCTCTAAGCTTGGAGTGACTTTGATTAGCACCCAAATACTATTATAAGACTTTATTAATATGCTAATGGACATTTTAAATCAATTAGCAAAGAAAACCAAGCTCAAAAACAAGCTTAAACACAAAATGTGGTTTAAGACTCCTTAAAGCACCTTTTTGAGAAATTGTCTTAGAATTGAGTTTTGAGTGGCTAAATGTCCATCATTACTCTTTAATCAACATGTGTACTAATTAGTATCACATTAGGAAGCCTAAATCAATGGGAAATCAAAAATTTCAGAAATATGTGCACTAATTGGTGAATAGTGCCAAATAGTGACTAGTTTAAGTTTTAATCAACTTAAGTCAATTAGTTGGTCAACCAAGACCATAAATATCTTGGTTATAATGATGGGGCCAGTTTTCTAAGGATGAGTCACCATAGACTTCATCAAATAAGGAAGAAAAGAAGAGATAAGTAAAAGGAGTACTATTTGCTTTATTAAAGTAACATACCTTATATTAACCTACCTCTCTCCTCTCTTCTTCATTTCTCTTCTTCTTCCACGATTTTCTTCCTCTTCTCTCTGTTCTAAACCGTCTCCAAGCAGCACCCATGGCACCACCACCTTGCTTTGTCAACAACTTACTCATTTTAGCTCCAAATCAAAAACTAAGCACATATATCTCTTAGTTAGACCAAGACCTTGCTTCCTATCTTTTCAAAATCTGAAAAGCCTCATTTTGGAGCCATGGTAAATCACCATTGGAGGAGGAAGAGCTAGCTTGAGGTGTTCATTATCTTCTCCATTCATGCAAGGTAATGAAAGTGAAAGAAAAATCAACTTTCCATCCTTTTTCTTAGATGGCCGAAAATCATCACTCATGGGGCCATGTTTTTATGCCTTGTTCTAGCTTGATTTATTCACCAAGGACTAGTGGAGGTCCTATTGCATTCAATGCCCAAGTCTACTTTGGGACTTCAAATGTAATCATCCACTTTTATGCCTTAGAACACATTTCTAACCTAGGTTTTCATTCCTTGAGGATTAGTGTATTGTTTAGTACTCATGTGAGTCATTGAATATTGGTTAGAACATTGGCAAAGGAAGTTTAAGTGGTGGCCGATATTCATGCAAGAAGAAGGTCTAAGGAGGAAGATAAAATAAGCTTGAGAAAACAAGGTAAATTACTTACCTAATGGTGGTTTAAGTTTTAAGGGATGAGTTTAGGTGGGTACCAATGTGGCTTAGAGCTTACATTATGCAATGGGTTATATAACCTAGGAAAAACAATTTGAACAAGCTAATGAACTTGTGACTAAGGAGCCAATGGGAATGAGTTGATAGTATGAGTTTAAGATGAGTTTTAAGAGCATTATAACTACTATGAGATTGATGGGTGTATTTGCAGGTTGAAGGCTTTTATATGTGGGAAATTCAGTGTTTAAGTTTAAGTTATTTAAGGGCCTAAGAGCCATGTCATTTAAGAGCCTTAGTGCTATGCAATTTAAGATTATTGCAATATATTGAGTTTGTTGTGATGAGTTGATTTGAGTGAGAAAATAAGATGGGAAAGGACTTGGTGTGTGTGAGATTAATGTGTGAGAAAAACAATGCATTTGGGCATGAGAATATACTAGAGGAGCTATGGCAAAATTTGAGTAGAAAACTAAGTGTTTAGGTGGTGGTGGTGAATTAATATGACCTAGGATTTACTAGGAGTCATATAAAGGAAATTGAGTGGAAATGAGTTAACTAAGGAGTTCTTGAGGTTTAGAATGACCTAAAAGGGTCTATGAGGAAATTAGAGTTTAGATGGGTGTATTAATCACACCGAAATCATGTGATGAGGAATGCTAAGACTTGAGCAAAGATTTGGATGGAAAGGTGTATAATGCTTTAAGGTGATTTAGGTATGAACTAGAGAATAAAACAATGAGGAGTTTTGGATAGCTTGTGTAAGTGTGATGATGCTAGTAGTGGACTAATGAGGTTTAGTTTAGATGGTAATGGGTGGATTTAGGTGATGGAAGAGGAAGGTGTGGGAGAATGTTGTCAAATGCCAAGGAAAATGACTAGGAATGTAAAAGAGCGTATGATCATGAGAATGGTGAGTAAGTGAATAAAAGAGGTGGAAATGTCTAAGGAGGGTGTTGCACGGTCAAGGTAAATAAGGAACAATGTCAAGGTGTTAAGGTAATGGAAAGAAATGTATAAGTAAGCTCAAGAGTTTAGGAGTAATGAGTAACAAATGAAAAGAAGAGAAATTGTGCATGGACATGCAAGATGACCTTGGAAGGTTTAACAAGCAAAGATGGAGTGTAATGATGTTAAGGAGGAGTTATATGGGTTGAAAAGAAACACTTTGGTTAGTTGAAGTTTTAGACAAAATGTACATGTTAGAAATATAAGAAATTAATTGACAAGTGTTAGGAGTTTCTTGCAAGAATTGAGCTAAAGGTTGGAATGATCTTTGGAGGTTATTTTCATGAGTTTGGAGGAGGATTAAAGGTGGGTTTAAGGGTCTAAATGATGTTAGAACACATTAGAAGGCTTAAGGAGAAGTTTGGTGATGATTTAACAATTTTTGGGCATGTACTGGTGGCGTCCGACCCAGGGGTCCGACCCAAGCTTGGGTCGGACGGCCTCTGTTAGACGCCAGTGAAGTGTTTCTGGAATGGTCCGACCCAGTTGGTGGGTCGGACGGTGGGTCGGACGGAGAGGTTTTAAAAGACGGGAGGATTTCTGGAATGGTCCGACCCAGTTGGGTGGGTCGGACATGGGTCGGACAAGTGGAGGTTTTCAAACCCGAGAGTCTCTGGAATGGTCCAACCCAGTTGGTGGGTCGGACGGTGGGTCGGACGACCCTTAAGGCTTAAAAAAAACCCTAAGAGAGTTTAGTGGTATTAAGGGTACCCCATTGAGGGGGCAAAGATTACTAGAGGTATAAGGACCTAGGGGATTAAGTTAAGTATAAGCTTAAAAATTTAAGATTAAGTTAGTAAGATTAAGTTGTAAGACTTAAGAGGTGTTAGGTGGGGATCATTAAGGGTTAAGTAAGTTAAGTAAGTTGAATTAAGTTAAGTGATTAACAACCTAAAACTGAATGAATGTTTTAGGACTTGGGAATTTGGACTTCGGAAGAGAGTAAGCAACCGAACGACCAACGGTGAATGGTACAGTTCTTCTTGTGACCTGCTTGCTAACGAGGTGTCCCTCGGCTTGTGTGCTATTTGTTTTTGTGTGCTCACTTAACAAGATAAAGCATGCAACCGGAATATTATGTTTATTGTATTGTTGTGTGATGTTTGAAAACTAACACAACATACCATGAGAACTTACTAACCAACGTTTAGTAAGGAATTGAGTGAGACTAAGGAACGCTCCCTAATGTGAGTTTGATATAAACTGAAAGAGGTTAACGAACAAACATGGTCTTGTGACCACTACTAACTGAAACTTGAGTGAGGAAACCCGGGACTAACTCTGGTCATGCATGCTAAGGAAAGGGGGTCGGTATCTATAGCAGATTCGACTTTCGCTTAAGGACTTGACTTCGGACTTGTAGCCTAGGGCCGGTTGCCGGCTCAGCTACGCTGGACTCCCCGTCCAGGGTAGGTGGCATTAAGATGGTACGGTGGGATCACCTAAATCCCAGGTTTGAAATTAAGCTACAACCATTCCCCTCCAGGAACGGTTTGTATACTGAGAATAAGTTAAGGTTAAGATTAAGGTAAGGTTAAGATAAGTTGCAACCATTCCTCTTTAAAGGATGGTTTGTATTAGTAAGACTAAGATAAGCTACATCCACTCCTTATTAAAGGGTGGTTGTTTCTAAGATTAAGATAAGATTAAGATTGAGGTGAGATAAGGATGGACTAAGATTAAGAGGAAATATAACTTAAGGAGTTAAATAATTAACTCTCTAATTAAGGGAACGTATTTAAGTCGTTCATTGTGTGTGAACTTTGATTGTTCAATTTGGTTTGATGTTTACTGCACTTACTATTATGTTGTGCATCTAATCAACCTCCATGCTATCGAAATTAGTCGTCGTAGCCACGTTAGCTTGGGGGCCATGAGAGGATCGTACCAGCATTCGTGCTGACCCCCTTTGGGGGGCTGTTTTTACTACACAGGTGAACATCAGGAGGCGGCCGTCACGAGAGTAAGAAGGGGTACAAGTGTTAAGGGTTAAGTGTGGCCTACGAGTTGTGCATGTACACTCGTATGGAAATTGAGTTAGTAAGATGTATAGGACGTGAGAGGATTGTAAGAAGAATATGTATTTGGTTAAGGTTGTTATGTACTAATGTTCGGTATATTCTGTAGTCAGACCGTGGCAAGGTCCTGGAGTGTAAAGAATTCCGCTGTGACATGTATATATATATGCTGTTAAGTTGCGAGACCACATTTGGATTGAGTTGGGGTGTTACAAAAAGTGGTATCAGAGCGTAGTTACGCTCTGAAGACAAGTATTACCGAACTTAGGAGAATATTGAGGTTGAGATTGAGTTATGGGTTAAGGGTTGAGAGATAGAGTGAGAGGTGCGTTAGTCAGGACTTCCCGGTGTTTACCGGATATCCATAGTACCTAGACCCGCCCTCCACATCCCTAACCCTGAATATGTGGAACAAACGCCAGAGGGAAGAAAGCCTTCTCTTACTCGGGGAAACCCGATCTGGCAGTTAGCTCACAGCAAGCAATACGAGAAACATCTTGTCGCACAACAGTTACGGAGAACTTGGAGGTTTTTAATGGAGCGCAGCAGAGAAACAGGCGCTACCTATGGAATTCTAACAACAAGGGAACGGTAATTACCGGCAACATGGGTCGACATGCTACGCAGTCGAAATAACCCGCACTACCAATGATAAGGGAAGCACTACGGGTGCAATAGAAAGGAAAGGGGAAGAGACATGAGTACCGGACGGCGGTCCGAATGAGCATAGCAATGGGATAATACAAAGCGTAAGGGATAAGATTACTGGAAAGACCAGTTAGAAACGGGAACTCCAAACCCCATACAATGAGAAAGGTTACAAGACCTGGCCGACATAAGGCGGACGACGGTAGAAACTCATACAAATTGTATACCGAAATAGGACTACGACGTAGTGCCTAAAGGAGAATCATTACTTAGTAACCACAACAAAATGTGTGGAGATAGGAGCGAGGATTAAGACATAAGAAAATATTAAGGGGTTCCCTCATGAAGAGGAACGCCCTGATAAATGACAGTACTGTCAAACAACAAGGAAACTGTCGGATGGTCAGTTATCCAAAATAAGAGATTATTGAAGGAGTCCCGAGGACTACCAATTACATGGAAATTAGAAGGAAGTATCACCACCAACGTACCTTGTACCAATAGCCCATCCTGCATGGCGCACTTGCCATAGCAAGTGCTACCACGGTTAAGCTACACGGAAAGCCATCATGGCAAGATAGGAAAACGCTACAGTTGTAACACATATTAATACCTGATTGTAAGTCCGTAAGAACGGAAGAATAAGACCTTGGAAAGGCCCGACGGCCTGACCACGATGAGATGAGGTGACACACCAGTCAGTCGGGAGCAGAACTTGGATGAAATATTAAACCATATGAATATTGCAACAGTACAACGTACTACGACAACAACAACCGACAGTGCGGTAAGAACACCCAACCCGGATCTCAAAGAGGAACCTAAGAGATCGCTCAATAATCCGAGCAAATACATTACGTAAGTAACAACATACATGGAATGTATCAAGAGATACAATAAAGGCAGTCGACTGAACGACTTCCAACAAGGATGGGATAAGACTCCCAGATGGATCACAAAGAATACCAGTAATGAGCATTCTTCAATGAAGATGTTGGAAAACCCAGAAAACAAGGGTAAAAGAAATTAACATGAGCTATAACCTACTAAGGACTAAAGACGTACCACCCTGGAAAAGGAAAACCCAGAGGACTACCCCCACAGAGCGGGCATAGTCGAGCCGAACAAACTGATGAATGACAGTTAATACTGTTTGTGTAACTCATTAACACCCAAGTGTGAACGATCATCAACGGGTGGCGTAGTCAACGTAAGTTGAACGATGCGTTGAGATGGAAGCATAAGATAACAGGATGATATCCAACTTGGACACCGTAAGGCAAAAGCCTAATACCAACTTAACCTTAATTGCTAAAAGACATAAGTCTAATGAAGCGACAGTATTGTCAAAGACACTAAGTAACCTCAGAACGCCTGGATAAACTTCCATAGCGGAAAGCAGGACACAGCAACTTGCCATGAAACCCAATACTACATTTATTATGTAATCTAGCGGTGGATAGTGTTCAAGGAAACGAAAACCTTTAGGAATAACCTACAGATGAGTAAGAGTACAAATGATGAACTGAGACATTAAGCACTAAGAGCCTACGAGCCAAGGATGTTAACCACATCAGAGCCCGAGGCGCAGTAAGTTATAAGAGAGCTTGTTTAAGCCACGAAGGAACTACAATTCGTAGATATGAACGGTTACCAAACCTATAACTTAGATTGGGAAGAATATTACCAAGAAAGGGTACCAATGAGAATATTGAGATAATGTTAAGGACAGGGGCGGAGAACGAACCATGCCTTTAGGGTGGGGATACCTCTCCTTGTTGTGAGGCCATGAGTGGGAATGAACCCCTCAAAAGGGCTTTCACTTATTAGAGATGCAATACGCTGTTGTTAGAGAATGAAAATGTAAACCTTAAGATTACTTTGGAACATATCAAATATACTTGAGTAGTAAGGAAGGTTGCAGAGATAGACCCCATATCCAACACCCAGGATGTAAGAATTAGTAATTGTCAGAGATGGACATTGTGAGTGCACATTATAGCACGACAAGTGACCAATGCTCAGAAGAGCTTGTGACTCAGCGGATGACTTCTTCAGGAACCAGTTAAATTACATGGTAGATAACATCACTAAGGATGAAAGAAAGCGAGAGAAATTAGCCTACTTACAAATCTGAGATTGGAGCAGAACATCTTCGTATTAAGAGTCAACTATTTTACAGCACGGTATGACAACCGCCATACACCGGAATGAGAGAACTCCCAGTGTGTTTACACCAAGAAGGGATTGAGTATAAGGTAAGACATTAGAATAAGTGAGTAAGAGGTTGCACCATCAATGGGCAACATGGTAAGGGCCAACTACCACGGTAGTAGTGGTCGTGAGTACAATAGTTATATAAGGGGAATTAAGTCGTGGTGCGCGGTAAAGCGACCGTTAGGTATGAGCCGTCAAATATTGACACAGAAGCAATGAGATTTATGAGTTAAGACCAATATAAGTAAGGAAATAAGATGGTAGACGAACTGAGCATTGATGCCAGTAGTCTGGACCTGGTGAGGTAAGATTTCACAGGAAGCACACTACCCATTCCTTGAGGAACTGGAAGTGCATTCCTAGTTGGACCAATATGAAAAAGAAGATAGGAGGCTCTATGGAAAGAGACCTAAGCTACTAAGAAATGAGTCAATACGAGATACAGAAAGGAGCTAGAGCATACCATACCCAAGAACACAGTAAATGGATTTCCCTTGATTAACTTCAAGAAGAACAATAAATGTTATTATGGAACGATGAAAGAGGAGATCGACAGCAGAATACTTCATAATTAGCAATAGCTAAACGTGTGACGGACACTATGAGTTTACTAAAACGAGATGTGGGACGACTACACCCCATAGGGGCTTGCAGGCCCGACACGCTTGTTGGGCAAAATAGTAGTTAAACTATCCTGCTAACTATGGGCAGTGAACCCAATCTTTGTAGTACAACAAGGTCGTATCCACAGAGACTTCGCAACTATCTAATTAATTATCCAGTTAGTAAATGTACAAAAAGATAAACAAAAGTGCATAAATAATAAATTGGGGTTTAGCCGGAGGCAAGCTTGATTTGTTAGTACAGAAATAATAAAAACAGTAAAATAAAGTAAAATAAGTAAATGGATGGAAAAAGGTATCCTAGGATAGCGGGGGAATTTCCTAAATTACTTAGACATATTTAAAACCTTGTCTCAAATATTTATTGCCTATTAGAGTTAATAATTGTCAGTTACGAACTCCTATTAATAGCCTTAGTATTTTCCTGCTCAATCCGGAGTGTAAATACCAAGATTAATTCCTTTGTGGTATTTTGACTATCTCAAAATCATATATTGATAGCTACCAGATAAATGCAGTATTTTGTCAGAATAAGCATTTAACAATATTTGCTGAAAGGAATTAAGACAAGTTTAATAAGTGAAACAGGTGATAAAATTTATTTAAGTACAGACAATAATTATAATCCTAATTTGCTCTTATTTGCCTGTTAAGAATTTATCTTGTGACCTTTCTAAATCATAGATAAGGACAGCTCTTAATTAATTCATTAAACTTCTTACAATCAGAAAAAGTCTAAAATCATTAATTAGCTTTAAGTGAGAATTCTTTTTAATAACAGCGATGGATTTTATCTGCTAATCAAGGAGTATAAAATCTAACGTTTATCTCTCTTTGTGGTCTATTCTCAGATTTACAAAATCATTGAAATAAGAGAAACCGTAAATGCATAAAAATGATCAGTTATTAAGCATTTAATAATTTAGAGAGACAAAACAAATATTTATAAGCAAACTTGGTATTAATAATAAGTCTGAATTATTTAGGAACAAACCCCATCCTAGGATACGAATAAAATCACTCAGACATTAACAATAATAAAAAGGAAACAGAAATAGCCATTAATTTGGAGACTGCTGGCGGAGACTGGACTGCGATTCGCTTCTGGTCCAGCTCCCTTTTCTTCTGTTCTTCTTATAGTGTTTCTGCTTCGTGGGGAATTGTTGAATGAAAATAAAATGGAGAAGTGGAGGATACGAGGTGAATGGTGGTGGTCGTGGAGTGGTCTAATACTAACGATAATAATTAACAACTAACAGCTAACAATTTGGATGCGGAGGAAGGGAGTTATATCATTTGCAGAAGGGGCGTCGGTTTATATAGAGGCAGAGGAGAAGAAGCTCCGTACGATTTTGATTAACTGTTGATTCATTGATTGCGCAGGGGACAGGAAGATGAAGACGCGTGAGGGATAAGAGGCTCATTAATGCAGACAGTGGACAAGTTGTGCGACGAGTTGTGCGAGTTGCAGAGGACGGCGAAGACGATAAGCTCGGAACATTTATACACGACCGCCAGATAACATGCGGTCCTCTCTGTGCTGTCCGCCAATTAACCAGCGGTTCCATGTGTCTTGTCCGCCTGTTAAGGAGGCGGTCCTCTGTGTGTTGTCCGCCTGTTATTTGGCGGTTCCCTCTGTCTTGACCGCGAGGCGGTCTTCTGTCTCTTGTCCGCCTGTTTAGAGGCGGTACTCTATGCCTCGTCCGCCTCCCTTTGAGGCGGTAGCCTCACTCTTGTCCGCCTCATTATTAGGCGGTAGCCTTAGTCTCGTCCGCGAGGCGGTTGCATTAGAGTAGACCGCCCAATACGGGGCGGTTGCCTCTGTTTGTGTCCGTGCGATATTATATATATTATACATATATATAACAATCTTCAACCGGCTCTACATTCTTCGTTATAAGTCCGTTTTCTGAGCCGTTTGCGTCTATGCGTTCGTCTCTTTATCTACTTTACTCCCAGCTTGGTTTTCCTCATGTTTGAACAATAAATTTGTGAGATAAATAAAAAAACTAAACTAGAGGAAAACTAACCGAAGTGGAGAAATGAGCAAGAAAAGTGCTAATATTATATATGAAATACACCTATAAATCATGCTCATTTGGACACTTATCAACGCTCATTTATGAGTTAGTTGGGTAAGTAGTAATGTACCAGTAAGGTACCTCATGCGCATGTAGACGAGTGGTGTAAGGAACACGGGAAGTAGTCGACTCCGTACCACGGACAACGACGCAAGATCCGACAAGAACAGCTACTACCACAAACAGACGAAGAGAAGAATTCAGTTGAACAAACAACATAAGGGAATCAGAGAACAAATAATTAAGGACTACGAAATGCGAAGAACACGGATTGTTAAGTACAGACATTGGACATGTCTTAAGATGTAAGAGATTAAACTGTAAAGCGCAATAAGCCCTAAACAGTAGTTTCAGATTAAGAATCATCCTCAGACCAAAGGTCAGATGGAAAGAACGATTTAGACACTTAAGAAAACACTAAGAATACAAACATTAGATCTCCAGAAAGACTGGATAGACGAGCTACAACTCATCAAGGCCGTGTATACATAAAGATAACACGTGACCATTGAGGGACCTTTAGTGCTAAACCATAAGCACGCAGCAGGAAAATATACAATACTGTAAAAGGATAAGCGAGACAGTTAAGCCTAAGACCATTAGAGTTGTGCAGTGGAAGCTAGCAGATCACTACCTTTGAGATTAGACCAAACTAAATTAAGGAAATGGTATAAGTACCGTTAAGAATCCTCGATACAGAGACTAAGTCATTTCTGATCGAATTATAAGTAAGATAGATGACATGGAAGCTAGAATGCTTAGTGAGAATTAGACATCTTGAACTTATGTTCAAGGATGATATAATGTTGATTACGTGGGCGTAATCCATTTTAAGGGGGGTAGAGTGAAAACCGCTTAGCGTATGTTTGTGTACTAAGTACATAAACTACGGTGTGCATAGCACAAAATAATTTGAGAATATGTTTTACACAAACATTTTGAGATAAATCATGGTTATTGCACACAGAAGATGTGAATGCCATACATATTAAGTACATATCTTGTTAACTCCGGTGTGAGTACAAGTTAAGAGAATTAAGGAAGAGGATTAAGGAGATTTAAGGAATAAGGAATATATGAGGTATGAGTCGATATGAGACTATGTGTGAGATAAGAATAAGATAACATTATGAGATATTATTTGACACGAGTATGAGTTAGGAAATAGTAATGCTATGTGGTATGAGACGGTGGAAGTTGGTATGAGACTGATATAGAATTTAGTAGGAATTTAAGTCTTGAGGTAATTACTAAGAGATGAATCGGGAATGTTTGATGGACTGAGTCCACACTTTGGAGATGTACTGATTATGATTAGAAGAACTAAAAAGATAGAAAATTGGACATGAGTGAATTATGTGGATGTTTGAAAATGACGTGGGAGGTGGAACTTGATTTTCTAGGGATCAAGGGAAACCAAACACAAATTGGAGTGGAAGGACAGTTCTACATTGATGCTGATCACATCAGGGTAGGATGATTCCTGAAACTCCCTACCAGTGGTCACAATTAAATCACACTATGGATAGAGGCCTTAGGATAAAATGAAATTGGAGTTGATTGTATTTTTAATTAGAGGAATTATTCCTCACATGACCTCGTAAAAAGGATTACCTTTTACTGAGTCTGCCCATGAAGTCGAGGACGCACGAGCCTTTGCCTTCGGACTGGTGACATGGGGAGCAGAGAGTGTTTGTATTCTGGCCCATGGTGACGAGACGAATGAGCCATTGTCTACGGACCGGTGACATGGGAGAATACGTTGGAAATTATGTGAATGTTTTAAGCATCAAAAGAAACAAAGAGAATTTTGAGTGCTATACATGCTTAATCATGTTGTGTGATATTTAAGTATAAGAATATGGCGGATCTAATGATCCAATGAGTTTAAGTATACATAAGTATGATCTATATGATCAATGGAATGAGGTAAGACATGTATTCTAATAAGATAAGATGCATGGGAACTTTGGGGACAAAGTTCTTTTAAGAGGGGTAGATTGAAATACCCCAAACCTAAGTATGCTACGTAAACATCAAATTATGATGTAGTAAGGCTAGAATATGCCTTAGAAAGATTGGTAGACAATTTAAACCAAGGAAAACACAAAAAGTGCATTAAGGCCAATTTGGGCAAAAACGTGCTCTAAGCTTGGAGTGACTTTGATTAGCACCCAAATACCATTATAAGACTTTAGTAATATGCTAATGGACATTTTAAATCAATTAGCAAAGAAAACCAAGCTCAAAAACAAGCTTAAACACAAAATGTGGTTTAAGACTCCTTAAAGCACCTTTTTGAGAAATTGTCTTAGAATTGAGTTTTGAGTGGCTAAATGTCCATCATTACTCTTTAATCAACATGTGTACTAATTAGTATCACATTAGGAAGCCTAAATCAATGGGAAATCAAAATTTCAGAAATATGTGCACTAATTGGTGAATAGTGCCAAATAGTGACTAGTTTAAGTTTTAATCAACTTAAGTCAATTAGTTGGTCAACCAAGACCATAAATATCTTGGTTATAATGAGGGGGCCGGTTTTATAAGGATGAGTCACCATAGACTTCATCAAATAAGGAAGAAAGAAGAGATAAGTAAAAAAGAGTACTATTTGCTTTATTAAAGTAACATACCTTATATTAACCTACCTCTCTCCTCTCTTCTTCATTTCTCTTCTTCTTCCACGATTTTCTTCCTCTTCTCTCTGTTCTGAACCGTCTCCAAGCAGCACCCATGGCACCACCACCTTGCTTTGTCAACAACTTACTCATTTTAGCTCCAAATCAAAAACTAAGCACATATATCTCTTAGTTAGACCAAGACCTTGCTTCCTATCTTTTCAAAATCTGAAAAGCCTCATTTTGGAGCCATGGGAAATCACCATTGGAGGAGGAAGAGCTAGCTTGAGGTGTTCATTATCTTCTCCATTCATGCAAGGTAATGAAAGTGAAAGAAAAATCAACTTTCCATCCTTTTTCTTAGATGGCCGAAAATCATCACTCATGGGGCCTTGTTTTTATGCCTTGTTCTAGCTTGATTTATTCACCAAGGACTAGTGGAGGTCCTATTTCATTCAATGCCCAAGTCTACTTTGGGACTTCAAAGGTAATCATCCACTTTTATGCCTTAGAACACATTTCTAACCTAGGTTTTCATTCCTTGAGGATTAGTGTATTGTTTAGTACTCATGTGAGTCATTGAATATTGGTTAGAACATTGGCAAAGTAAGTTTAACTGGTGGCCGATATTCATGCAAGAAGAAGGTCTAATGAGGAAGATAAAATAAGCTTGAGAAAACAAGGTAAATTACTTACCTAATGGTGGTTTAAGTTTTAAGGGATGAGTTTAGGTGGGTACCAATGTGGCTTAGAGCTTACATTATGCAATGGGTTATATAACCTAGGAAAAATAATTTGAACAAGCTAATGAACTTGTGACTAAGGAGCCAATGGGAATGAGTTGATAGTATGAGTTTAAGATGAGTTTTAAGAGCATTATAACTACTATGAGATTGATGGGTGTATTTGCAGGTTGATGGCTTTTATATGTGGGAAATTCAGTGTTTAAGTTTAAGTTAATTAAGGGCCTAAGAGCCATGTCATTTAAGAGCCTTAGTGCTATGCAATTTAAGATTATTGCAATATATTGAGTTTATTGTGATGAGTTGATTTGAGTGAGAAAATAAGATGGGAAAGGACTTGGTGTGTGTGAGATTAATGTGTGAGAAAAACAATGCATTTGGGCATGAGAATATACTAGAGAAGCTATGGCAAAATTTGAGTAGAAAACTAAGTGTTTAGGTGGTGGTGGTGAATTAATATGACCTAGGATTTACTAGGAGTCATATAAAGGAAATTGAGTGGAAATGAGTTAACTAAGGAGTTCTTGAGGTTTAGAATGACCTAAAAGGGTCTATGAGGAAATTAGAGTTTAGATGGGTGTATTAATCACACCGAAATCATGTGATGAGGAATGCTAAGACTTGAGCAAAGATTTGGATGGAAAGGTGTATAATGCTTTAAGGTGATTTAGGTATGAACTAGAGAATAAAACAATGAGGAGTTTTGGATAGCTTGTGTAAGTGTGATGATGCTAGTAGTGGACTAATGAGGTTTAGTTTAGATGGTAATGGGTGGATTTAGGTGATGGAAGAGGAAGGTGTGGGAGAATGTTGTCAAATGCCAAGGAAAATGACTAGGAATGTAAAAGAGCGTATGATCATGAGAATGGTGAGTAAGTGAATAAAAGAGGTGGAAATGTCTAAGGAGGGTGCTGCACGGTCAAGGTAAATAAGGAACAATGTCAAGGTGTTAAGGTAATGGAAAGAAATGTATAAGTAAGCTCAAGAGTTTAGGAGTAATGAGTAACAAATGAAAAGAAGAGAAATTGTGCATGGACATGCAAGATGACCTTGGAAGGTTTAACAAGCAAAGATGGAGTGTAATGATGTTAAGGAGGAGTTATATGGGTTGAAAAGAAACACTTTGGTTAGTTGAAGTTTTAGACAAAATGTACATGTTAGAAATATAAGAAATTAATTGACAAGTGTTAGGAGTTTCTTTCAAGAATTGAGCTAAAGGTTGGAATGATCTTTGGAGGTTATTTTAATGAGTTTGGAGGAGGATTAAAGGTGGGTTTAAGGGTTTAAATGATGTTAGAACACATTAGAAGGCTTAAGGAGAAGTTTGGTGATGATTTAACAATTTTTGGGCATGTACTGGTGGCATCCGACCCAGGGGTCCGACCCAAGCTTGGGTCGGACAGCCTCTGTTAGACGCCAGTGAAGTGTTTCTGGAATGGTCCGACCCAGTTGGTGGGTCGGACGGTGGGTCGGACGGAGAGGTTTTAAAAGACGGGAGGATTTCTGGAATGGTCCGACCCAGTTGGGTGGGTCGGACATGGGTCGGACAAGTGGAGGTTTTCAAACCCGAGAGTCTCTGGAATGGTCCGACCCAGTTGGTGGGTCGGACGGTGGGTCGGACGACCCTTAAGGCTTAAAAAAAAAAGAAACCCTAAGAGAGTTTAGTGGTATTAAGGGTACCCCATTGAGGGGGCAAAGATTACTAGAGGTATAAGGACCTAGGGGATTAAGTTAAGTATAAGCTTAAAAATTTAAGATTAAGTTTGTAAGATTAAGTTGTAAGACTTAAGAGGTGTTAGGTGGGGATCATTAAGGGTTAAGTAAGTTGAGTAAGTTGAATTAAGTTAAGTGATTAACAACCTAAAACTGAATGAATGTTTTAGGACTTGGGAATTTGGACTCCGGAAGAGAGTAAGCAACCGAACGACCAACGGTGAACGGTACAGTTCCTCTTATGACCTGCTTGCTAACGAGGTGTCCCTCGGCTTGTGTGCTATTTGTTTTTGTGTGCTCACTAAACAAGATAAAGCATGCAACCGGAATATTATGTTTATTGTATTGTTGTGTGATGTTTGAAAACTAACACAACATACCGTGAGAACTTACTAACCAACGTTTAGTAAGGAATTGAGTGAGACTAAGGAACGCTCCCTAATGTGAGTTTGATATAAACCAAAAGAGGTTAACCAACAAACATGGTCTTGTGACCACTACTAACTGGAACTTGAGTGAGAAAACCCGGGACTGACTCCGGTCATGCATGCTAAGGAAAGGGGGTCGGTATCTATAGCAGATTCGACTTCCGCTTAAGGACTTGTCTTCGGACTTGTAGCCTAGGGCCGGTTGCCGACTCAGCTACGTTGGACTCCCCGTCCAGGGTAGGTGGCACTAAGATGGTGCGGTGGGATCACCTAAATCCCAGGTTTGAAATTAAGCTACAACCATTCCCCTCCAGGAACGGTTTGTATACTGAGAATAAGTTAAGGTTAAGATTAAGGTAAGGTTAAGATAAGTTGCAACCATTCCTCTTTAAAGGATGGTTTGTATTAGTAAGACTAAGATAAGCTACATCCACTCCTTATTAAAGGGTGGTTGTTTCTAAGATTAAGATAAGATTAAGATTGAGGTGAGATAAGGATGGACTAAGATTAAGAGGAAATATAACTTAAGGAGTTAAATAATTAACTCTCTAATTAAGGGAACGCATTTAAGTCGTTCATTGTGTGTGAACTTTGATTGTTCAATTTGGTTTGATGTTTACTGCACTTACTATTATTTTGTGCATCTAATCAACCTCCATGCTATCGACAATTAGTCGTTTTAGCCACGTTAGCTTGGGGGCCATGAGAGGATCGTACCAGCATTCGTGCTGACCCCCTTTGGGGGCTGTTTTTACTACACAGGTGAACATCAGGAGGCGGCCGTCGCGAGAGTAAGAAGGGGTACAAGTGTTAAGGGTTAAGTGTGGCCTACGAGTTGTGCATGTACACTTGTATGGCAATTGAGTTAGTAAGATGTATAGGATGTGAGAGGATTGTAAGAAGAATATGTATTTGGTTAAGGTTGTTATGTACTAATGTTTGGTATATTCTGTAGTCAGACCGTGGCAAGGTCCTGGAGTGTAAAGAATTCCGCTGTGACATGTATATATATATGCTGTTAAGTTGCGAGACCACATTTGGATTGAGTTGGGGTGTTACAGGCATGGACACTACTTGCACTATTTGCTTACTAACAATTAGAGCGATGTTTCAAATTCGCTCCATTTGATAGTTAACTAATAGAGCACAATTGTATGTTGCCCTATTTGATCAACACCAAACGATGCAAGTAGCATTGTTGCCCCATTTGCTGTCTCCTCATGTAACCATTTGAGAACATAGTAATAGTGCACAAACCATGAGTTGCACTATTTGATGTTTAAGAAATAGGGCACCAGTTTCATATTGCACTATTTGATATCCTTCAATTAGTGCATTCAAAGTTTATTACTCTGTTTAATACAACATTCGGTGCAAAAATAATTGCCCTATTTGATCTTTCAGCTTTAAAAAAAATCTCAATTGTTTATTATATTAATAATCTCATTGTTTAGTAAATTAGAATCTTAATAAACATGAAAATTACAAAAAGATGAGTCAAAAGTATTATATATTATTATTTTCCACAAATTGTGTCATACAACCTATCATAACCTATTTCTTATCATTGAAAGTATCAACCATTCACAACTATTTTACACAACTACGACTGATCATAAGATCAAACTATTCATGTACATATCTTTGTAATATGATGAAGCAGCTTCAGGTAAATATTTCAAACCCCTATAGATCATTCGCACTGGAACGTATTTGTCCTGTTGCAAGTGTAGCACTTTCATCCGTATGCATCTTTCCCATATCTGCCATGAAAGACGAGTAAATGTTTCAAATAGAGACCAATCTTTCAAGCCTATGAAAATAATTGCTTATCTTACAGCCTTACCATGTCATCCGTGTAATATATAAGAACAAAAAACAAGCAGCAAGAAAGAAATTCTACAAGTTTGTTCAGAAACAACTCAATTCTGGTTAGGGAAGGCTTTATATGATCAATGCCCCTCTGTCAGTACAACCTAGTTCCCACATGAGGAGTATGGAAGTTCTTGTTTTGTTCAAAACCAGCTGCTACCAATAGTTAATTCAAAACATTCGGAACGAGGAACTATCAAGCACCACAATAGAGCCAGAATGATACTTACAAAGGTACATAGAGACAAGTTACCACAGGAAAAAAAACACATTGTCAGATCATGGCCAAAATAGGGTAACCAAGAACCGCGAATTCAAAACAAAATAGCAAACCCCTAAGTGAAAAATGCAGATGCACATAGATATGCAGACTACTTAGTTTGTTATTAAAAACCTAGCACAACACGAGCAGGTAGCAGCATAGTCACAACAACCAATAGCAAAAGGGAAACCAGACGCTAACATAAATAGCTAGAAGTGGAAGGGATGCAAAATACATAACATGCGGATTCCAAAACCATTAACAGCAGCCTAATACCATCTCTGAAATGAGCCATGTGGCAGCAGCCAGCTGTCCATCATAGTGATTGCTTGACCATGACACATATAACAAAACAAATAGGAATTGCAACCTCAATTTATACATTGCAAAAGGCACAGATAAACAATAGCAAAGGGCTCAAATATACAATTGCACAAGGTGAATCAGAGGAATTGAAAAGCAAAAGAGGAATTGAAAAAAGAAAAACAAAAGAGGAAGAAACTGAAAAGAGAACTTACCAAACTGTTGTAAGTAGATTATCATCTTGCAAACTGAAAAGATAACTTACCAAATTCTACTAAGCCATATAAGTGTTGTCCCATTTTTTCCATGTGTTGTCCTATCCTTGCAAGAGGTTACCAACTGCTGCAGTAGAAAAATCAGAAAGGACACCTGCTATATTTCAATAAACAAATTTCCTTCCTTTCTACACAAATATTAATCACAGCAATAGATCCCACACATTCTCCGGGTATGTCATTGTCGAATTGGACTCAAGCACTCAACCAAAAATACTTCTTCAAAATGTTTCATAATCACTATATAAATTAATACAAACAAGAATTCACAAATTTGCAGCTGGACTAGAGAGAAAAGCAAATTTGTAATACTCGGACACAAAGATCATTGGAACCTCTCTGCTATTCCTTTCAGAAACATAAAAAGAAGATTGTAGAGCTAACAATTACAAAAGAGAGTTGAAACAAAACTGGCTTGCTTCAGAATTTGGTCAAAAGAATATAGTACCTTCCCTAATCGAAAAATCCTTCTAAATACGACAAAAATAGATTCTAAAATATAGAAAAGTGGCAGAAAGTAGAAAATTAAACTGAATCTACAAAACCTAGCATGCTGTAGTGACTGGAACTTTGAAACTGAAAGAAGAAAACCTTACCATATGAGAGTGCGATGAGTTTGATAGCTTCAATCCAGACAACACCACTGTTTGCAGAGACATAGCTTGAGCTGGGAATCCATCAAGATTACAAGAGGGTAAATTTCTAAGCAGCTAAACAACCCTAGCTCAAAATTCGCTTAGTAGTCAGTAATAATCTATCAAGACGTGAAACAAATAAGCCAATTCAGAATAGTAAAATAAGCACGAGAGTGACAGTGCTATACCAGGAAAACGTCAACCGCTTCAAGTATTATACTATGACTGAAACAGAAGAAGAATAGCAGTAGTGTAATATTATACTATGACTGAAACAGAAGAAGAAAATCAGGAATAGTAATAGTAACAGAAAAATTCTATTTATGTCGGTCCTTGAATTGAAGGAACACATACCCAAGGGCGATTTCAGCCATCGGCATGAGAAAACTTCCATGGAAGCAAGAATTTATCCCAAATTCATACTGCATATAAATATAACAAAGGGTAAGCTTTCAATAACAAATCATAGATTACTATTTATCCCGAATTCATACGGCAAGACATTTTTCTACATTCTAAAGAAAACCAGGATTATAATACAGTAGACTCACAGGAATAGATTCCAGGACTAGTTGGGGCTTTTCCTTCTACAAATAGATAAAAAGTTGTAACTCCAATAATGAAGTAATTTTGCATGCCCGAAAATATCAGGCATTATAATGAAGTGGTTAACAAATTACACACCATTTGAAGGTCACGACTCCCAGATGTACTTTCTACCAAAGGTGGTTGAGCACGAACATCATATATGACAACCCTTTCAAACCATGGGATCATTAAGTGCATACCTTCAGGGTAAACCTGTTTATGAGGAAAATGAGGGAACACATTACAGGGTAGGACGATACCAAAAAAGATCTAAAAAAGGACATAAGATCATTAGAGGAAGGCAATAGCCTACAACAAAATATTGACATGGTTCAGACAAGCTTCCCATTATCAAAGTAAGAAGCAACCAGATACTATAATACATGATTTCTTTTAGACATTTCTTACGAGTCAGGCAGCCAAAAAGAACATAAACGCAACACCATAAACTGCTAAAATTGTTGATGTTAATTACTAGCAATACATTTGAACTGCTAAAATTGTTAATGTTAATTACTAGCATCACTGATTCAACCAGATCCTGCCAAAACAATAAAAAATGATACAGGTCATGTTGTGTTGCAAAGGTACGAGACCAAGTTTCCAACTAGAATTGCCTCCATGTACATACGAAAGGGTTCACCATTCTGAATCACAAAAAATAATGAAGTAAATTAGCTCCACTAGAGTATACTGAAACACAAGTCAATTAAATTGCCACTCTTTTACCTATTGTTTTGGAGCACAACAAATTCTTAGTGTAGTCTGACCGATTCATCTTCTAAATAAATACTAGTTTTGAAGTTAGAAGGATTCACCAAAACCAAAACATAAAGAAAATAATAAAAAAACTAATTGATAAGTAAATGAAGACAGGCGCAGAGCATGTATAAACTTAATGCACAAGAGCAACTAATTGATAAGTAATAACCTTGAGTGCAGAGAAGAAGAAGGTTGAGCCCCGTCTTCAATGGTGGGCGAGGAAGAAACCGTGAGTGAAGAGAAGACTTGCGACGGTGAGATAGGTTAGAGAATACCGGTTCCCAAATGTTTTCAGCAGCGAGGTGTTCGGAAGAAGTGATACGGTCATTGGCGGAGGTGATCTTGTGGGAGGCGGAGGACGAGGATAGAGAGGGTTTAGAATGACGAGAGGAGGTGTGAGACCGAGAGGGGGCTCTTGGAGCGTCTTCTTCTCCTTCATCGTCGGCGAAGCTGAGAAGTTTTTGATGGATTTTCTTTGGTTTCACGGCAGCGGATTTTGAAGAGGGTTTTGCAGCAGCGACGGTAGAGACACTTGTTTTACTTCCTACGTTTTGTTCTTGCTCCTCGTCATCGTCATTCGCCGCGCGTCGAGGGAAATTTCTTCCTTTGCTACCACTCATGGACGATTGGTGCCGATATTGAGAGAATTGTGGTGTGGCGATGTAGGCGGCTCCTTCAGCAGCGAGGTGTTAATGTGTATTAATTTTTATGAAACAATTGAGCCAACCTAACGGTGCGTAGAAAAAGAAATGCCCTATTTGACGACATCTATTAGTGCATGTCTGAAAGATGCACTACCTTTTTAACTCTATTAGAGTGATCTGCACATGCACCAATTGATAAGGTTTTTAAGTCCAGCGTTGACAGCAGCAGAAACAGGAAAAATTGATGCATTATTGGTGCAACAAATAGCAGTTGCCCTATTAGAAGTCTGTCAATTAGTGCGAAATGTAAAATGCACCCATAGATTCTCTCTATTAGAGTACAATTTTACTTTGCCCTGTTTAGTCTTATAGGCTATTGGTGCGACAGATAGTAGTTGCACTATTAGAAGTCCATCAATTAGTGCAAAATGTAAAATGCACCCATAGATGCTCCCTATTAGAGTAAAATTTTACTTTGCCCTATTTAGTCCTATGCACTATTGGTGCGACAGATAGCAGTTGCACTATTAGAAGTCCATCAATTAGTGCGAAATGTAAAATGCACCCATAGATACTTTCTATTAGAGTAAGATTTTACTTTGCCTTGCTTAGTCGTTCTTGCATCTTGCAGTAGCATACACAAATAGGGCAATACACAATATTGCTCCGGTTGATGCTATCTAATAGTGCAAGTATTGATATGTGCACCTTTTGCTATGGTCAAGTAGTGCAATGTAAATAGGCTCTATTTGTTATAACTTTTAGGTGCAACTTATTAATTGCACTAATTGGTAATCTAAAATTGCCCCAACAAGTCAATATTGTTGTAGTGTTACTAGTAGTATATTTTTCTTACATGTACAATGATCTTTTTTCCTTGATTTAAAATGTTTCCAAAATTATAATATATACCCAAACATTTGATATAGTAAAAGGAGTTCATTTAGAGATATATTTTTATAAATTTGAAGTACTTTTAAGTTAAATTTGTATAAAAAAAATATAAAACCGAAAAAACTGTTAGAATCATGAAAAAAGAGACAAATTCTACCCGAAGAGGTTGGCGTCAACGCCAACCTAAAAGGGCCCGCATTGATGCAAACGGGCGGTGACGGACGCCGTGACGGGCGAGTGTTGATGGTAGCTTGAAGAGGCAGGTGGTGGTGTGTCGGCCTTTTGCTACAAGCGTCGACACCTGCTAAACCGAGTGACTCTGCCGATTTTGATGGGTTTTTATGGTTGTTTTCCTTTTTGACCAATTTTACTTGCTTTGTGACTGGCTTTGACCTTTTTTGGATCGGTTTTGACTTAATTTGTCCTTTTTTGACTAGTTTATGCTTCATCTGTCTGATTTTAGCTTAATTACGCACTTCCACCATGCTCTTAGCCTTAGTTTATGTATTCACTGGTCAAGGGATGACCATGCTCTGAGCCCTCTATAAACTCATTTGTCTTGTTATTTTTCTCAATGGATTTGTTGCTAGCCAACTACCCAAATTAACAATTTTTCTCAATCAGATATCCCGAAACCTCAATCTTCGTCGTCTTGCTTTTCCACCCTATTTTCTACTCTCCCTTTTCCTAAATTTCATCCTAATCCAGGCGCAGTGGTCAGCTCCTTTGATACGATCTCAAACCCTAAAATGGAGCGTTCAGTTTAGACCTCAAGTTATTCCATCTCCCGCCTCTTCTTCAAATATGAACGATGATGACTACTATCAATCTTTACATTTAGTTTGGGCAGACAAGTAAAAATGTTAGATTATGCTGCACAACCTCTGAATTCAGAGAAGAACTACAAAGTCCTTCAACATCGAAATCACTAAGATCCGTGTCCAAATTGTTAGCTTCCGCAGACTCATATTTGAAAAGTTGTGGAACCGAACCATTTCGGCTAGTTAGTCAATACCAGTCAAATTAAGTTCGATGTGGTTCAAATCAAGTCCAAATCAATTAAAGCTAATAAAAACAGGTTAAATTTAGGTCAAAACCGGTTTAAAGCGATAAAAAACGATCAAAAAATGGGTTAACCACGCGTCGACGCCTTCCCTTCACAGTTGTCGTCAGCGCCCACCCTTCTATCCCCGCGTCGACGCCCGCCATATCACCCGGCGTCGATGTCCGCCCTTTGGTCCCGCCATTGACGCACGTCTAAATCAACATTGGCTCTACTTCGTGGGTGTCGCCTACTTCCAAGGGATTATGTCTTCACATTTTTTTACTTGTTTTTTTCTACTATGTTCAATTATGAGTCTAAATCTATTGAAAACCCGTAAACTGAGACATTTTACATAATGCCCCTCTTCGATAAAGCCCGGCGGCGTTCCCCCCCCCCCCCCCATTAGGGCATTTCACCCCTGGACCCTGACTCGCTGACCAGTCAACGAGATCACCATTTTGACTAGTCATACGAAGTGGCAACATAACAAATTCAAAGCATACTTGAATCTGTTATGTTGCCACTTCATCTAACTAGTTGAAACGGTGTCCCTATCGAAAATACCTTTGTCCAATTTTTTATCTAAATTAAACTTAAAAGTATTGACAATATAGAAAACTATACCACTGAATGAACCCCTCATACGTCCTCGTCAGCATTAATGTCATCCGGGTGGTACTAGTTACATTTTTGAGAAATTAATGTGTTTATGGTACTTTTTGTAATATATTACAAATTTTGGGTAAAAATTATAATTTTTGAAAATATTTATTAAATTTTTTGAAAAAAGAACAATATTGTAAGAAAAAAAAAATTCTAACTGCGCGAAATAGAAGTTTGAATGAGTATCAATACTTAAAAGGGTATAAACCGTAAAAGGGAAGCAAATAGCCATACAAAAAACTACGCTAGATAGCTAGGAGGATATATTATTCTTTAAAAAGATTTTCAATTTGATCTTCTAGGTTTTATCCTTTTTTATTTTTATTTTTATCTCGTCCTGTCAGAGATGAAGCTTTCTTTATTTGCATGGATGCTAGTTTATTATGAAGTAGGACACATCAATCTTGAGGTATTTAATGAAGTGTCAGGGAGGCATGCGAATGGTAATGACAGGTTGTCCGACATGAATGATGGGGACTGGATGTAGCAAAGCTGTCTAGGCTGGCTAGGGAAGCTGGCCGGGGATCCCGATGGGGAAACCAGGCTAACTATGGGCTGGGGTTGCTCGGGTTTAACCTTCGCTTTAGGGTGGGGGTTTCCATCGTGAAACCTGACTTCTTGAATTCGGTGTTTGGAGGCCAGCCATCTTATTCCACAGTTTTTGGTTCCACATTTAGGGTATATGCTTAAAAGTTCAAAGTATGATTAGCTCCTTTTAACAATATTGTTAAGGTGAGGTTAATTAGATTGTACCAACAATTGAAAACCCTAATCTGAAGGAATAGTGTAACTTTCATTCCATATTGATGAATCTTGACTATAAAGAGATATGCAAGACATAATGTTTAAGAAACACTAATCAATTGGTGGCTATGCTGGTGAAGATTCTAATTTCATGAACGCCAATAGCATATTGAGATACAGTCACACACAAATTAGTAGGAGCGGTTCATTTTGGAGGGTAGTATTGATATTCTCTTATATCTTGGTTAATAAAGACGCTCCAAGAGAACACTTCTTCATAATCAACCTATTTCACCATATGTTTGACACAACATTCATCATTAGTTGACGTCAACAAATTGTACCCAATTCATTCATTGTCCTAGAGACAACAAAGAAAATGTGAAATAAAATGATATTTTAAACATATGATAAAAACTCAAAAAGAACAATCATCCTAAATAAAATGGAGTCAAGGTTTATGGGGAAAAATAGGTGTGATTTGCTCGTTCACTTCACTAAGGTATAATTTGAGATGTGGAGTTGTTAAACTAGTTTCTAGGCCAATAGGACTTTAATCTTGGGAACCTTGATATATATTAGATTTCATTACTTCAATTGTCATAGTTTTTTTTTCTTTTATATCAACTTACATCATTCATATAACTGACTCAAATTTCAAGATAAAAACACTCGAACTACTATACACTTTTTTTATGTATAATGTTACACTTCAAAATCTGGTTCTGGGTGATTGAGAACCATCAATGTAAAGTGGATAACCAATTGCAATCAACCAAATAACGCACAGTTGGTCCTCAACATCCGACCATAACTAATGGACATACAGTTCAAAGTTGACGATGTGATAAGTTATATTGTACATTGTTTATTTAATTTAACAGACTTTAACGTTCATTTAATCTTGTTGATTAAAACATACATGATCGTAGTGAGAACTTTATAATCAACAATCATCATGTCTATCATAAAATTTATTACACATGACCATACACTACCTGTGCTGTCACGTACGTTGACACAGCCAGTCAGTGTATTGTACATATGAAATGTGTATCTAGTATCAATTTAATTGACATTGTATATATCTTTGAATTTTGCTTTGTTCTTTCTTCACTTGGTGGTTGGACCTTCTCGATCGGACACACAGAGAAACACCACTTTATTATGGTGGGAACTACTCAACATTAACTCCCCCCTCTGGCTCAGGACTTCCAGCTATGTTGCAGCTGCCCGGCCCGTCCCGCGCCGCGCCTTCCCCACTCCCCTCTCTTTTCAGTAGTCCTTCCTCAAATTCATTTCTAACCATTTCTCTACTCTACCTGCTAGTATATATATATACCCCTATATAAACACCTTCCCTCACCATTCTATATCCCCTCCTTATTCCCATTAAACTCATTACTCTGATCCATCTATTATCTCTTGCCCTTCCCACCTTCCAACTAACCAAACTTTGAAAAATACACGAACTCCCGATTTCTAGTTAATTTCCTCATTTGATGATTGCGATAATTATATATGATGTTATGATTTTGTATTATTTAGGCTAGATTGGTGAATTCAGCTCATCTTCTCCAACAGTTCCTCCCTCTAAAACAAAATTCCCACCCATACACGAATCCAAATCCAACCCACCTTCACCCATCTTCTTAATTTCCACATCTTTTT